>PVHX01000982.1:0-237674 GCA_004024805.1 Geosciurus inauris | reverse complement strand
TGTTTAATATGAAGAATGTAATCTGCTTATAACTTTGTGCAAAGTTAGAAAAATTATGATTGTAATAATTTTTTTTTCTATTTGCCTCAACAAATATTTTCAGTGAATAGTGTGTACAGCTTCTGAAAATTTGTTTTTTTCTGTTATGTTTGATAACATGTATTAAAATGCAACTTTTGAGAAAAATAAATTAAAAAAAAAAAAAAAAAAAAAAAAAAAAAAAAAAAAAAAGGTCTGCTGAAACGAAGCTCTGACCTATGATTTCTTTCACATATTTTTCAGAGCAGACAGTTGTTGTCCACGTCCTGCATGGACAGTGGAGACTAGACTCCCTGACCGGTAAAAGACTGACTAAAAGGAATAAAGCAGTGGAAAAACCACAGAACACAGAAAATAGTTTCAAAACATGGGGGTAGGATGGGCCCACAGCCAGATGATTCTTTTGGCTTCTGGCAAAGGGCAAAATGGCAAAAGGCAAAAGAGATTCCACGTGTGCCTTATCTATATAGGGGGGCTTCAAAGACCTTCCATGGAACATTCTTTCCCAGGGTAGGAAGAAGGTGGAATCTTGCAGTCAGCAGATTGATTGGCATCTTGGCAGGTCACATCCATCTCAGAGGGGCTGCATGACTACAGCAGGTCAGCCCTATCTCCGGTGTTGTGTAGGACTCTTGCATGGTGGTCACACACAGCCCACGGACGGCTCTCTACAGACAGTAGCATGTATGGTTTGTTATATAATCTTCCAAGTTATAATATTCAGTTAAACAAAAGAAGCCCTTCTGGCAAACAGAACAATACCACATACCACAAAACAGCAGTCTATTAAAAATATCATGAATTATGCTTTATCTTCCTTTTGATCTTTTCTCTTCCCAAAGGTTGGGATTTGAAATCTCACAACTGAAACAAAACCCATTATACAAGGTAGAAAATACACACACACACACACATATATATATGTATATGCACACACACA
This sequence comes from Geosciurus inauris, assembly GCA_004024805.1. Classification (NCBI taxonomy): domain Eukaryota; kingdom Metazoa; phylum Chordata; class Mammalia; order Rodentia; family Sciuridae; genus Geosciurus; species Geosciurus inauris. The sequence continues at coordinate 236,695 of PVHX01000982.1, read as the reverse complement.
CACACACACACACACACACACCACACACTATGGCAAACTTACAAGTATTTATTGGACTGTGCATATCCAATAGCTAAGCCACATCATGATTTTTCTCATTCACAGATACTTTCTAAATGACCCAATGACCCAACATGTTGCCACTGGTAATTTTTTGAAAAACCTGCATATTCTGAATTACTGTATTTAGAAATGCAAGTTAATAAATAAGTTTGTGTATTCATTGGAACTTTCATTCAACTTTTTATTTGAATGGCTCAGGGTCAATAGTAACTAAATATATTAAACTCATTTGTTCTGAGGAAGATTTTTCTGTTTTAAGAACTAAATGATCATCATGACATGATAAAAATTCTCAGTTAGGTCTAGCAGGAATGTACCACAACACAATAAAGTTCATTCATGAGAATCCCTCAGATAATAATAACTCAGTTGTAGAAATTGAAAGCCTTTTCTTTTAGATCTGGAAGACAGGGATGACCCCTTTTGCTACTTCTATCCAATATATTATTGAAAATTCTTGTAAGAGCAGATAGGCAACAGAAAGTTAAAAAAAGAAAGAAAGAAAAAGGATGTCCAAAGAAGAAAGGAAGTTGCTGAAGTGTCACTATTGGCTAATAATATGTTTTATATAGAGAAAACCAGAATGACTCTACAGGAAAGAAGGAAGGAAGGAAGGAAGGAAGGAAGGAAGGGAGGGAGGGAGGGAGGGAGGGAGGGAGGAAGGAAGGAAGGAAGGAAGGAAGGAAGGGAGGGAGGGAGGGAGGGAGGGAGGGAGGAAGGAAGGAAGGAAGGAAGGAAGGGAGGGAGGAAGGGAGGGACGGGCAGACACGGAGTGAGGAAGGAAAGAAAAGAAAGAACAAAAGAGAAAGAGGAAAAAAGTCTAATCAAATATGTATTATTAAATTTGCAGGATACAAAAACAACATGCATAAATCAATAGCATTTCTATACACTAATAAAAAACTACTTGAAAAAGATATCAAAAAAATAGCCAATAACAACAAAAGTACTTAGGAATAAATTTCATGAAAGAGGTGAGAGACCTATACAATAGAAACTATAGAATGTTGACAAAACTGAAAACACAAGAGAAAAGATATCACATATTCATGAACTGAAATAATTCATATTAAAATGAACATATTATCCCCAAAATCTATAGATTTAATGCAATTTCTATAAAATTATAACATCATTTTTCATAGAAAAAGAAAAAATCCTAAAATGTGTATGGAAATACAAACGAAAACACCTCAAATAGTCAAGGTAATTATGAGCAAAAAGAACGAAGCTACAGCTATCTCACTACTAGATTTCAAATCAACAACAAAGCTATAGAAATTATAACAGAATGATATTTAAAAAAAATAGACTCTTTGCCAAATGGAACAGAATAGAGAACAAAGAAATGAACCCACGTATGCACCATCAACTGATTTTCAACAAAGTAGCCAAGAATATGCAATGGGAAAAGAAAATAGTCTTGCCTATTAATAATAATAGGAAAATTGGATTTCTACAATTTAAAGAATGAAATTGGATGCTTATATTATGATACACAAAACTCAACTCAAAATGGATTAAAGACTTAAATGTGAGACTTGAAACTATAAAACCATTAGAAGAATATATAGGGGAAAATAGGGAAAAGCTTCTTGAAATTGTTCTTGACAATAATATTTTGGCTATGAATTGGATAGCTCAAAAGAATAAAAAGGAAACAAATAGGATTACATTAAACCAAAAAGCTGCAGAATAACAACAAAGGAAACAACACTTTGTGGAGACAACTTAAGAACTAGGAAAAAATGTCAGATATCCAAAATACACAAGGAATTCAAACAACTCAATAACAAGAAAACAAAAAAACCTAAGTAAAAAACAGACTTGGGATCTGAAATAGAAATTTCTCAAAAGAAGACATACAAATGGTCAATAAATATAAGAAAAAAGTGTTTAATATCACTAATCATTAAGGAAAAGACAAATTAAAATCACAATCACCTATTATGCCACACTCGTTAGAATGCCTTTTATCAAAAAGACAAAGAATATCAGTGAGGATGTAAAAAGAAGAAAGCACTTGGACACTGTTATTGGAAATGTAAGTTAGTAAAGACATGATGAAAACCGGTTTGGAGTTTCCTTGAGAAACTGAAAATAGAAATACCGTATGATCTAGCAGAAGTTTGGACATCGATTTGTTAGAGATGTCTGAGTTCCCGTCTTCATTGCAGCTCATTAGCAAAGTTAAGGAGTCCATCAATAGATGAATGGATAAAAAAAGAGTGCTGTATAGACACAAGGGGATACTCTCAGCCTTGAAAAAGCAGGGAATTCTGATATTTGCAACAACATGGAATTGGAGGACATTATATTAAGTGATATTAGACGCACAAAGACAAATACTGCATGTTATTTATATGTAGGATTTGAAGTGATATTAGACGCAGAAGGACAAATACTGCATGTTGTCATTTATATGTAGGATTTCAAGTAATCGATTTCACAGAGCAGAACATGGAATGTGGTTATACAAGCTGGGGGTGAAAAGGAAGATGATAAAGCAGACAGAATCTCAGAGTAATTTTTTTTTTCCTTTTTGGCTTCTACTGCACACTATAGTGACAATAGTTAATAACATGGTATTGTACATGTCAAAATAGCAAAAAGTAAATTTTAAATGGTCTTATCACAGACCCCCAAACAAATATAACGTCCTTAATTGCATCACTTTTGATTATCCACTTAAGTCTTTAAAAGCAACTTTAAGAATTATCAAGGTACATCCATCACGATCTTCCCTACGTCTTTATTAACATTTTTCATCCAATCAGGTATTATTTTGTCTCCAGAAAGAATCTCTGTTCTATTCATTTTCGTACTCTTTTTTCTTTCCAGTTGTGCTTAATCAGAGCTTTTATTTAAGAAGTCTGGAAATTATATCTCCCTCTGCCTTTTCTGTGTTGTTATTCAAATTTATTTCCTTCTGAATTCAAATCTGCACCGTTCCCCTTTTCTATCCAAAAGTATTTGTATATTACTCTTTGCTTTTCACAATCCAAAGGCACAATTTGATTTCTCTTCTCGTTCTACCATTGCTCTAATTGTGATTAGCTCTTTAAGTGGCATATCTCTTCACTGTCAATATTATTTTAGTATCTCCTCATTTTATTTTCATTAAATCTCACATTATACTTAACTGTCATTCGATATTTTCTTGAGTTTTTAATATGCAGAATCTCTTGGAGGGATTCTGTATATATAAAGAGTGCTGTATAGACACAAGGTGATACTCTCGGCCTTGAAAAAGAAGAAAATTCTGATATTTACAACAACATATTTATATATAATATATAAAAATACATTTACATATTTATATAAAACATATATATATTCTTTCCAGTGGTCCTTAAACAGAATTTTTATTTAACAATTCTGGAAATTATACATATATATTATATATATGAATTAAATATATTTCTCTAGAGCAGGAAAGAAATGAATAAGCTTAATTCACTTGTTAATAGTCACTCTTTCAACAAATGTTTATTAAGTACCCATTATATACCAGGCATCCATATAGGCTCTGGAGATACAGCAGTTAGTAAACAGTTGAAATCTCTATCTTCACAGAGCTCAAATTCTAGCAAGAAGAAAAGGACAGGGAGTTAGTAGTCATATACATAAAGTAAACACATCCTGTGTTATATAATGATGGGTTCTAGGAATAAAATACACCAGGAAGGGGTGTGGGAGTGTAAGGGTGATGATACAGTTTTTAAAAGGTGGCTACAAAACATCTCCCTCTGAAACTATAACTTTTAACTTATGGTCTGAGAATGAGGACGCTGTGTGTATGTAAGAGTAGAGAAAGAGAGGCAGAGAGGGAGAAGGGAACAGACAAAGAATAATCACGTGGAAAGTATTCTTAGAAGAGGGAAGTAGAAATTCAAAGACCCTTCAATAGAAGCTGGCTTCCATGTTTATAAACTACAGCCTGTAGGATTGTCTTTTTAGCATTCGATTCCATTACACACAGCTTTTATTTTTAAGTTTCTAACAGAATCTTAGAACCAAGTGTTTAGTATTGCAGAGAAGTGACATGCTAAATAATAAATATCATCAATATTTTGATTAAGTTTACAGTAGCTTATGTTGATCTTCTGGTGTTTATCCAATATCTAGTTCTTGTCTCTAGGGTACTGTTATGTTTAAACTATTAATCCAGGAATAAGATTAAATATTGTACTGTGTTATTGTATTGCTCTGGGTGGTGTGCTTCTTGTACATGTAAAGATTTATACATTTTGTTCATGATCATATTGCTAGGAGCCACTACACATGCCTGTAATGTTTGTATAACCAATTCCATGGGAATTTTATGCAGACTAATGGCAATCTGGTAATTCATTAAAACGAAGCAGATCAAATGAAGAAAAATTTAGAAATACCCAGAGGTATAATGGCAACCACAGAATAAGATACTGTATGTGTCTCATGAACATAAAAACATCTTAGAAAATGATGATAGCATTTGCTCTATTATTCTCTTAAGCCAAAAAATCTTTCCATAACCATATTGCTCTTAAAAACACAGTTTCCCTATCTTACATTTTCATACATATTTTTCTGCTGTAACAAAACAAATTTAGGAGTAACATTTTATTGATTATTATTGGAAAAAAACTTTGCTCAATGGGAAGTTATTCTAGGAAAGCAAATAAAGATTAACTAAAAATAATTAAATGCATTTATTGACAAATTCCTCCTTGACACAATTAATTATAATCAATAAGTGTATTTATTTCTTTCATAACAGTCATAATTTTGCTATTTAATACATTTTTATAACATGTACCACTCCTAGTATTAATATTTTGACAATATGCTTCTAGATTTGGACCAGTTGGGTTTACTCTCATAAGTGTTTCAGTCTCAACCTCTATGAATCTCCAATTTAGGAGCCATAAATTTCCTTGCTAGTCATGGAAGGGGAATAGCCTACTTGGACGGTGCCCCTTCCCTAAGGAATTGTCAGAATGATAGTAATTTTTGAAGAATGGCCATGTTCCATTTGGTCCCTGAATTAAATAGAAGACAACAGAAGGATGGAGAGTTGGGAGTTCACAGGAATAAATTTATTCCAAAATAGCCTAACAAATGCCCAGACACAAGCAGAAGATCTTAATAATATATTTTTCTCTAGAAAGAAAATAGACTTATTTATCTGAGTTCAGAGGACAAAAGATGATGAGATACTGACTTCTTCCAATCTTCATCTCATGTTCTTGGTCCCAGTACTGAGGAACATATGACTTCAAAATTCTGATAATTTAAAAGACTAGTAATAAATGGAGGCCATTTATTCTGTAGACTTTTAGTTATTTGTTCAATAAGAGGAAAGCTATGGAAAAAAATTATCCTACAAAACATTCAATTAAATATATGTTCACTTTTTAAATCCAATTCCAGTGATGCTCACTTCGTCATTGCAAGATATATCCTCTGGTCTCTCTTACCCAAAAATATTATATTAGAAATTGAGACTTAATTATAATGAACAGATTGAGTGCTAACCATTACAAGTGGAAGTCCAATTATTATTAACTAAAAAATATTGTTTAGCAATTTAACACACTTTTTTGGTGGAACACACAATGCATTAGAATATTTTAATAGTCTGCAGATGTTTAATGAGCATGAGTTTTAATTTGTTTGTATATTATGTAATTAATTATGAGTACATAAATCCAATCTTTGTCATATCTTAACACACCTGGCCAAATAATCACAAACATAATTCTTTGCAAGCAATACAAAATTATAAATTGTCTGATGTGTTCTTGACACAAACACTGTGATTGAGTGATGGTAATTGAAATCCACTGGAAATGTTCCTTTCCAATGAACCTGCAGCAATAAATACATAACTGATGTTCCTGACTTCCTTTGGAGGAATCACACCTAACTACATGCACCAATATATCTCCATTTTAAATCCTGTTATGTTGTATTTTAATAATGAATTTTCCAACTTTTCCTGCCTTTAAAATTGTCATTGTTCTCAATGGACAGGTATTCTATATTTTGTGGATCTATTATGAAGTATCCAGATTTAGAAGTCAAACAAATTAATTTTAACACTTGTAAAAAAATAAGGAGTCCCTGGGAGGTTATCTAAAATATATTCAGGTAACTGGAAACCTCTGGGAAACATTTCAAATAATCTATTTAATTGATTAAAATAACCCTGAAACAAAAGAGCAACTTACTTAATGAAAACAAGAGTTGTATTTTTTTTTTTTTGGTAATAACACGTATAATGTACTACAATAAAAATAAGGGTTATATAGTTCATTTACCTCTCATGTTTAAATGTTGTATTATAATAATATGAATAATTTTCCTTAGTATATTTTCACAGTACTGCAATTGTTACATTTCTTTGCAAGCACTCAGTGGCATATGAACTTTAATCAATATGCTTAGTACTATCAAAGTCAATATTTTTGTTTGCTGTACTCATCACTCTCCTTTCTTATTCCATGTGTTTGATCTTGTACTTGAGCATTTAGTTTCTGAAATAAATCCATTGTATATCATATGGTACTTTATTTCAAGGCATCATTGGCTGATTGGGAATATTAAGATAAGCCCCATGAAAATCCTTGTGCCTTCCATGATGTCTTCTGCTGAATAAAACTTCCTGCTTCAAAGCCTTCAGTGTTGCTTAGTATATTATGTGTAAAATTCAAAGCCTTTGAAATGCCAGATTAAAACCGTCATAATCTGCCCCTTGTGAATCTCTCATGCTATTCTACATACTCAAAGATTTTCTTTGTCTCATATATGCAAAATCATTTTTAATTCTTTTTTTTCCCACCATACCTTCTTGTCTTTGCACATACAATATTCTGTCTTGGTTGCCTGGAATCTCCCAATATCCTTTAAGAGTAATCTAAATGATATCTTCTCCAAGAGCACTTGATTCTAGCATTTCAGCTGAATGGACTTTAGGCAACACGTTTTAAACAACTCTTTCAAATACTTTGTGTTAAAACTTCGAGGTAAAATAATACATGAGCTATTTCCCTGACCTGGAAATTAATGATGAACTATTTCCATTCTTTGAAGTCCCATGATATCTTGTACGTGCCATAAATAGTACTCTTATTATAATATATAGCAGTGCTTAACTTATGTCTTATCTCCCTTCAGAATATAAACACCATTAGTTTAATGATCATGTCTTATTCATCAGTGTTTCCCAAACTCTGAATAGGTTTTTACTATTTATAAATAGATATAAAATAGAACTATTCTATAAAAACATAAGTTTCTAATACTTGGATAATTTTAATAAAGCACAAATGTCATATTTTTCTGTTTTGTCAATACCATGATTATAAGCTGCTTAAGGTTTATAGCCATGACTTCTATTTAATTTTAATCTTCTTAAATTGCCTTTGAATCTCTACTTAGTGTATTTTCAACATGTGTTCACAATGGATTAAAGGTAATCATAATTTGAAGACACTGGTAAAAAATTAAAGGCACATATGTAAAACAAGAGATATTCTCTGAGATGTAAATATTTTAACATTTTATTATAGAGGACTGAAATTTTGAGGAACACTTGATGTTGCATAAAAAATGCATCTCATTCAAAAGTTATTTATTTTGACCAAATAGAAAATAAAAAGAAAATTAAATATAATATAGATCAAAAGCCAAAACTCAAAATTTAAAATTATAGTATTAAAGAAACAGAGGAAGAAAATTATTGATTCTAATACTAAAAATTTAATTTTATCCATATCATTGGTAATTGCTTTTAGTATTTTATTCTTTGGGAATTTATGTGTTGAAAACTCATATTAAACACAGACTCATCATAATTAGGACAAAAGTTCATTAATATAATCTTAAAAACATAGATCCAATTTGAATTCATTTTTTCAGGTAATTATTCACAATTTGGCATACTTCACTAAAACATTGACAGCATTGGTTTTCTGATATTTTTTAATCCAAAGAAATATATTTACTTTAAAATTTACTGAGGATGTCATTCAGCATTGCCTCGTCTGACAAGAACAACTTAGAGGAGAAAAAGCTTATTTTGGGCACACAGTTTCAGAGGTTCAATCCATGGTTGGCTGACTCCATTGCTTTGGGCTTGAAGTGAGACCGAACATCATGGTGGAAGGGCCTGATGCATAAAAGCTTCTCAGCTCATGAAAACCAGGTAGGAAAAGAAAAGAGGGGCACTTTGCCAGGATTAGAAAAACCCTTCCAGACCATACCCCCAGTGATCTACTTCTTCAAACAAATACCCACATCCCTGTAGTTCATTCAGGTATCAATGGATTAATCCACCAGTGGCTTAATTTTTTAATGAGGTCAGAGGACTAATCATTGCCTAAAAGCCTCACCTCTGAATCTTGGTAATTTGAGGATTATACTTCTAACAAAGAAGCTTTTGGGGACATTTAAAATCCAAACAATACCACTGGAAATCTAAGGCATTAAATGGACAAAGTTAGCTACAACCTAGTGGGAGGGTTTGGATCTTCCTCTTCTCTATCCACTTTTTCTACTCAATTTCCTATTGTGTTTTTGCAGTACCTCCATGCTCCGCAGAGAAAAGTATGATGAAAATGGGTGCCATGTTTATTTGTGCATCAGAAATTGATCTTGTCTTCAACTTCTTGTTGAAACAGATATATGACCCCACATTGTCCTACTCATGTGATTAGGCAAATGTCTGCTAAAGGGAAAGATGTTGAAGTACACACTGGCCTCAGAAGAAGCAAAACATCATAAAGAGCCTTCATTCCTTCAAGAAGGGAGGTGGGATAGGAATAGGAAAGACAGTGAAATGAATTGGACATAACTTTCCTAAGTTCATATACGAATGCAATAGCAGTGAAATTCCACATCATGTACAACCACTAGAATAGGATCCTACTTAGAACAAATTATATTCTGTGTATGTATAATATATCAAAATACACTCAACTATCATGTATATCTAAAAGGAACAAATTTTACAACAAAAAGATCTTTTTTTACTCTTAGTATTTTGATCCTGAAGCTCAGATTTCCTTAACTGGACATCATTTACCTACTACATTACCTCTCTTTGCTTTACTAATATTTTTCCTTAATCTCCATATCTACATTTGTAATATCTGAAATCTGACTACACAGAACTTTGACTCACAACCCAGGTCAGGTTTGGCATTTACTTATGTTTTCATAGAACATTCCTCTAGACTTTTTTCCTTGGTCTATAACAATGAGCTACTGGCAATATAGATCTTGAGCTACAATGAACCTCTTATCCTGGGCATGGACTTCTAAGGGCCCCATGATTTTGAGTTTCTTTTGAGGTATATCCCCCCATGACTATGATTACCCATGCAGGGTATTTTCATCTCAAACCTAACCTCATGTGGGTCCCAGTTGCCATAGTGCCTACTTTAAATTTTCTAATTCCCCTTTGTTTCGGAGACTACTAGTAGTTTACAGTGCCATATGCTGCTTCTCCCTTTAAACAAGGAGAAACTATGTGAATCTCAAAGTCAGGCACTCAAAGGCCACAGAGTCATGTCAGAGTCATGTCAGAGCAGACACAAGGCTGGTTACCAGCCCACAGCTGAAGAGTCATGCACTGCCTTTCAGGCTATCTCAGCTGAGACTCAAGGTATCTTGAAGGAAAGAAAGCCACTGTTTGCTTCCTGAAGCCCTGACCCAAAGATTCAGGAAGACAAGAAAATGGTTATTTCTTATACTTCCAAATTCACATATTTATAGGCATTTAGGTTGTTTCTGGGTTTTGGATACTATAAATACAGCTACTATAAACATTTAAATTCAAGTCTTCAGGAGAACCTATGCTTTTATTCCTCTAGGTAAACATCTAGAAATTCAGGTTAAGAGGTAGGTGGATGCATTTCTAATTTTATAAAATAGTGCTAAACTGCTTCCAAAGTTTATATCATTTTATCTCACAGCAGCAATTTGCCAGTTCTTATTACTTTATATCCGTGCCAATTGTTGGTATAAACAATCTTTTAAAAACTATCAGTCATTTCTGGAATCTCATTGTGATTTCATTTGCGTTTTCCTAATCACCGAAAACACTGAGCATCACTTCATGTTCTTACTGCAGTCTGTACATCTTCTGTGGAGAAGTGTATGTTTCCGGATAATGGATCATCTTTTTCTGCTTATTTGAATATCTAAAAACTATACGATAGAAACCAGACATTAAGAATTTTACATTGTTGGGTGCCAAGTTTGTTTTATTTCTTTAATATTGTTGGAATTTGTGAACATGCAAGATAATTTACTTGGAATTCATTTGGTCTTCTTGAGGGGCTTGTTTTTAGGTTTTATTAGGCAAATTCTGAGAAGACCTTCATTGCTAGGATCAGATCCCTCTGGAATTAGTGACTCTTTGCATTTGCTTGGTAGAAATGCAAACTATTCCCAGCCTCAGAATACTTTTTTCTAATATTTTCTCTCCTTGGACTTTGGTAGTTTTTTGTTTGTTTGTTTTATTTTGGTTTTGTTTGTTTCATTTCACAAATTCATGATTAGTATTCAACTAAAGGTTAAAGGGAATGCCTCTTCAGATCTCTGTATATAATTCTTGTTCCTCTTTAATATTGCATTTGCAAATTCTTGATGCCTTAGCCTCCCTGAGTCCAATCTCTATCTCCTTTACCTGGAAGGTCCTTTAGGCTGTGTTTGACTCTTTCCTATACTGAGTCCCGGAAACTGTCCAGGTAATCATTGAGGACAACCACAGAGCAAAACTCCTTTTTTTAACTTCTTTCTCCCTATCCAAGAAAAACCATGGATCATATTCCTTTACCAGCTCTTGTCAAAAGATGGACAAGAATTGCTTCATATCATCTGTGAATTTTTCTAGTTACTTAGTTGGGAAAACAAATTCTGCTCCTGATACCTCATCATAGCTGCAGTAGAAGTGACTGTAAACCTTTCCTGTTCTTTTAATTTCAACTTTTCTTCTTTCATATTGAAGAGGCACAACCTAAAGCTAAATAAATAATATTTAAAATTTTTTATTTTTCTAGTCCTTCTGCCTCTTTTAATTGTTCCTCCATTTACATTTAATGTAATGTACACACACATTTGAGATCATAGTTGCTATTTTCTTACTTTTAAACTCTGGTCTTTTTTCTGGGCTAACCAAATAATTTTTAGCATCTAACTTTAATCTATTATTTGGCTACTTAACTACAACTATTTTGATTTTCAAATGAGTTTTCTAGAATTTTAATATACACCCTTAACAATACATTCAGAGTTAATATTGTACCATTTTGCATTAAATGTAAGTATCTCAGAAGAGAGTAGTTCTATGTCACCCCGTCTTATGTGCTATCTTGCAATACTGAGCATATTTATTTAATTTACAAAAAAATCCACAACATATTGTTAAGCTTTTTCTATTACATAATGATATATTTTAAGAGGAATTAATATATTAAAATTAATGCTCTTAATAATCATTTTTTTGGGGGGGACTGGAGATTTAACCCAGGGCTACTTTACCACTGTCACATATCCCCAGCCCTTTTTATTTTTATTTTTTATATTCAGACAGGGTCTCAGTAAGTTGCTTAGGGCCTCATTAGTTGCTGAGGCTGGCCTCAAACTTGTGATCCTCTGGCATCAGTATCCTGAGTTGTTCATTCCTTTTAGTAGCTCTCAGTTTCCATGTGGACCTATTTCTCTTCAGCCTGAAGAACGATATTTGGCCTTTCTTATAATCCAGATGTGACAACAAAAAATTCTTTCCATTTTCATTTTATCTTAAAATAAGGAATATTTTTGAAGAATATTTTCATAAAGTGTAGACTTTTTTTCCCCCCCAACATTTCAAATATGTTTCTCTGGCTTCATTTATCTTATATTGTTTTTTTTTTTTGGGTACTGGAGACTGAACTCAGGGGCACTCGACCACTGAGCCACATCCCCAGCCCTATTTTGTGTTTTATGTTGAGACAGGGTCTCATTGAGTTGCTTAGCACCTCGTCCTTGCTGAGGCTGGCTTTGAACTTGCGATTCTCCTGTCTCAGCCTCCCAAAGTGCTGGGATTACAAGCATGAGCCACCATGCCCGGCTTCTTATATTGTTTTTGATGAGAAATCAGCCATTGCTTGTATAACTGTTCCTATCCTTGGATTATCTTTTCTTTTTTCACTGACTGCCTTTAAGGTTTTCTTTTTCATTTTGTCCTCATAGTGGTTTGACTGTGATAGGCCTGGTGTGGTTTTCAAACTGATTATTCTGCTTGGAATTCATCAAGATTTTTATTGATGCTTTTGACTAAATCTGAAAAATATTTATTAAGTATTTCTTCAAATTCATTTTCTAACTCATTTCTTTTCACTTCTTCTGAGACTTCAGTGACACACTCTTAATACATTTTATATTATTCCACTTGTCATTCATGATATGTCTATATGTTTTAGTTATTTTCCCTCTCTGTCTTAGCTGCGTAGAAATTATTTCCGTGATTTCAAATTTATTAATCATTCTTCTGCATTTTAAAACCTGTAGTTAAGCCCAAGTCCACCTAAAGATAATGGGCTCAGCTATCACAAAATACACTACACAAAGCATCAATAGATAAAGCAATATTAAGGTTGTAATTATAGCCAAATTACATTTCTTAAATGTAATTTGTTACATTAATTAAATATAACAACGCATTTATTCTAAAGAAGCAAAGACAAAATATTTCAAGTGTCTACTGCTATCTGTTAACAAAGTCATAAAATAAAGAGTACTAGTATCTACAGAAGTATTAACTGAATATATACTTTGTACTCTGGAGCAAGCATTCACTTGTGTGAAGATTGTGTTGAAGAAACACTCCTTAATCATGGAAGAAACGAAATAGTTTTCCCACAGCTATCATGAACTAATATGGACAGCTATTTTCAGTTAGAATGTTTAGGATCGAGGGCTTATTAAAATCTATACATTCTGTAAAACATCGTTGATTTATCTGCCAAAGGAATTTTTTTCCCAATGGAAATATTTTTAATTTTAGAATTTTCCACCATAACAAAAGTTTACCTATTCCTAAGACTAATATTAGTAAATAATTCTGGTAGCAAAGTTTCAGTGAACACCTTTCTTATTTTAAGAGATGTAACTCAAAACTAAGTAAGAGTTGTCACTCAGAATAACTCACTTAATTTAGAGGATTGGACTGGCTTGAACTTCAGGTAAAAATAGTAATTAAAAGCCAGGTATGGTGGCGCAAGCCTGTAATCCCAGCACTTTGGGAGACTGAGACAGGAGAATCGCGAGTTCAAAGCCAGCCTCACCAACGGTGAGGTGCTAAGCAAATCAGTGAGACCCTGTCTCTACATAATACACAAAATAGGGCTGGGGATGTGGCTCAGTGGTCGAGTACCCCTGAGTTCAATCTCCAGTACCAAAAGAAAAAAGAAAAAGATAATAATTAAAAACTTTAAGATAAATCATCTGGTGATGATGTTTAGAAATTCATTAGTTGGTAAATTATATGATGGTTTCTCTTTGATGTGTTTTGGCCTGGTTAGGCTACCAAAGATTTGGTACCCAGGCTGTCCTAGAGAAATGAACTTTCTTAGAAGTCCTTTTATTTCCATGGATTTTCATTGCTGGTAAAGATGCTGAGCAATTCCACACATTGTCTTAATTTCCACCAATATGGTCCTTTGTTTAAGCACAGGGTGGCAGAAATGGAGGTTAAATGATATTCAAGGAATTCTGAGCCTTGACCAGGTGAGTGATAAAAATGTTTTACTTTCTGGATGCCATTTGGTGACCAATTATTTAAAAGAATAATGTGATTATAGTCTTTCTTAGACTATTTTGTGGCCCGTACACATCATTCCTTTCAACATATTCCAATTTTGATTCTCCAATCTTTAATTTTATGAGTCTCTACCCATAAAATAGAACATTAGAACAAAATTCAAAAGTGCATAAATTACAGTAATCCTAGGGAAGCATTAGTATTTAAACATGCTGACAATTTAAGAAAGCAATACATAAATACATAAATACATATAAATAAGGTGATCAATCTTAAATTTTGGCTAAGAAAGTAATATTCTTCCCTACAACTTTTAGCAAAGTAAAATATAAATAGCTTAATGATATAAATGTGAAAAGGGAAACTATAATATAACTAGATTTTAATGATACTTAAATAGCTTTATGGTGAGAAACATTTCCATAACATTTAATAAATATTATTGAATACATACTATACAGGAAAAATCTGATAAATGACACAGATATAATTTCTGCTTTCTTGGAGCCAATATTCAGTAGGGACTTGAAATTTTAAAAAATGATTTGAACTTTAAGATTGTAGTTTTTAAAAATAACAAAATTGTTATGAATTAAAATAATGTCTATTAAAAATGAGTTGATAATAAACGATTGTGTTGCTGTAGGATTCTCCAACTTACAAGTCATGATTGAGGAACAATGTTATAAGGTGGTTTCTAATCAGAGACCTAAAAGATGAGAAGGTTGCAACCACACAATTTCAAGGGGGAAGCACAAACTAAGAGGAGCAGGCTGAGCAAATCTCACAAAGTGTACTGAAGGAGTACTGTTGCACTAGAACTTGGCAGACTTGGGAGAGTGACACCACAGAGTACTGCCAGTAGTAGATGAAGATTGCTAAAAGCCTCATTTATAAAAGTATAACCCAACCAAAAACTGAACAAGAGTCTGGAAAACCTAATTTACAAATGTCTAGCTAGGTCAGAATAATATCCTTAATTTCTTCTATTTAAAAAAAAAAGTCAAAAGAAGACCTAGTATCATGACAGAAAAATAAGGTAAGGTCATGAACTGTCAAACCATGATTTAGAAATTCTTATAGCCAACAAAGATTTCAACAAAAATGCTTAAACCCACAATGCAATTTATATGAGCTTGACATAAATTAATATTTTTAATTATAAAATTAAACCTTTTTGCATCTATGGAAAACTTTTTTGTACTGTTTAGAGATAAAAGTAACAGCAAGTTGTCAGTACATATCAGTGTAGCATCTCTCACAGATGAAGAAGTTAATTCTCATAAGATGCTTCAGTTGCATATAAAGATATGTACATACAAGATATTTATCATTATATTATTCTAAAAATTGGAAAAATTTTAATTATCCAGCAATAGCATTATAAAGTTATTTATTATGTGCCAATTAAGAGAAGGGCATATCTAGTAATATAATGGTCAAGCATTGAAGGTATATGTTTGAATGAAAAGTCCAAGTTATTACATGGCAAGCACATTAATTTCTTAAACATACTTTATATTTGAGAACATAGTTTCAAATTTTTATCAGTGGTTACATGGGGCTATTGAAATTTGTAAGCATATTTTCATTTCTCTGTTAACTTACGTTTGTTATTTTACTCGTATTGATTATAAAATTTGAAATATTAAGCATGATATTTAAAACAAGATAATGACAGTAGTAATTATCATAACTATGCTTAACAGCCTTTTTTGGTACTTAATTTTGTATTATCATATTATTTACCTATAGTAATCCCAGATGTAAGGAAGGATAGAGTTTTCCAAATGTGTTTTCTTCTTTTTTGTAGCAGCTGCCATCTAAGCCTCCCTTATAATGTACTAAATTGCAGTCAATTGAAAAAATAGTATTAAAAGTAGTTTTCTTTTATCTTAATGGAAAAAAAAAAAACCTTCATTTTCTTCTAAGTTAACTTCTTGCTTTTCTTCAGGTCAAATGCAAGAATGTTTTTAAGGAGAAAAATAGAATGCAATTTTGTATATTCAAGTCTTTTATTTTCTCAATTGCAAAATTTTAAGCTCTCCTTTTAAAATATGTGTAATGTATCAAGTCCTTATTTTTTTACATTACCATTAAGCTTTCCATTTTAAAGAATAAAACATTCGTTGTCATGGTGTTGCCCTTGACCTGTTTTAAAAACATAGTTCTCTATTTCATTCTTTCACTTAAAAAATAACGAACTGCTACCTAGTTGATTAGCAAAGGAATCTGTGAGCGAACTAAAGAATAAAATTATATTAAAATGTATGTGCAATGCTGTTTTTGATAATATCACTAAAAGCCCATGGTCATGTATAGAATTTCTCAAAACTGTGATATTTCTCATGTGATATGCATAATTGATACACATTAAATAATTAAACACAGTCCTTTTGTAGTCCTCCTGGTCTAATTTTCTTCATAGGAAATTTGGCCAACCACTTAATTTTATTAATGCAAGGTCTATTCTTGACCTTCATCTTACCTGATACATTAGGTAGTTTACAATGTCCTTTGTGGTAGAGGTGATATTATGTGAGCTCTAAGCCTTAACAAACATGGAGGAGATGGCATTCTCTATTGGAAAACATACACCATGGGAAAAAGCTCCACATTCCCTCTGGAACATTTCTGGGTAATATTTCTCTACCTCTAACCTTTTTACAGAGTAATGATCTGAGAAAATTCAACATATGTAGAATAAATATGATTTGAAAATATTTACAGTAGAAAACAGAGTAAATTATGTGGCTCTGCATTTAAAATCCAGACAGCTCGATAGCATAGTCAAAGGATCTATTTTTGAACACAGGAGCATTCACAATTTATAATAAAAGAGCTTATGCCGTGCACTACACTAGTTATAAATGATCTATTAACTAGATAGTTTTAGTTTAGGCTATAATAATAAGTACTGCTTCTATAAACATTCCCATACAAGTCTTTGAATGGACATATATTTTTATGTCTCTTGGTATAAATACATAGAAACAGAATTGCTGGTTCATACAACAACTTGCTTTCAAGCCATTTTATGTCAAATCCTGCTTCTAAGTCTGCTCTGAGTCAAATAAACTGTCTTTTACCCTTTGTATCATAAGACTTTCTGGTTCTTTCATAGATTTTTAAATGAAAATTAGATATTTTTAAATGAAAATTAGATATTTAAGAATAATACAGCCCGGCTCATGGTGCATGCTTGTAATCCCAGAAGGTCTGGAGGCTAATGCAGGAGGACTGCAAATTCAAGCCAGCCTCAGCAACTTAGTGAGGCCATAAGTAACTTAATGAGACCGTGTCTCGATATAAAAATTAAAAATAGGCTGGGAATGTGGCTCAGTGGTTAAGTGCTCCTGAGCTCAATCCCCAATAACAATAGATAGATAGATCGATAGATAGATAATAGATAGATAGTTGATAGATAGATAGATAGATAGATAGATAGATAGATAGATAAACAGCTCTGGACTATGTTTTGTTTTCTCTTTCAGTGTTTAGCTAGCAATGTCTGTCCAAGTTTTTGTTTTCATTTTAGTTTTCTGTCTGGATCCACAGTATTAACTCTGGGTGTAGTTTAGCCATTGGTTACTTGTTTGGGCAGAGATTGTGCTTAAACTCTCAAGCCCATAAGGGGTCTGTCCTCTGCTAAATGAACATCCTGAGGGCTAGGAACACATGCATTGTTGCAGCTGTCCTGAAGTCTTCATGGAATTTTGCTCTTTGTAGGAGCCTTTAGTTTCTCCTGCACAGGTGCATTTAAATAGACTGGAAGGTATAGAGAGATTATTTCAGTTATCCCTCAGTTTTCAGAATCTCACCATCGAATTTCTGGCTACACCATTTTAAGCCATAAATCTGGGTCACAAACTTGATTTTTTTTTATTTTTTTTTGTTTCTAACAAAATCTGCCAGTTGTAGTTAGCAAAGCCGTAAGTTCTCACATCTCTCGTACTGAATTCTACATCTCTGGCACAAAAGCTGCTGCCTTTTCCAGTCATCTCCAATCTGGTCAAGCTACAGTGTCCACCTGCCAACTGGAGAGGGCATGGGGGCTGATGGGGTGATCTGCAGCAAGAAGAGCTCAGAATTTGGCTTTTCTCCACCAGACCAGGATAAACTATTCTCAATTTGTCTTCTAATTTTGGTCAGTTTCTTGTGTCCTGAGATGTTTTTAACAAATTTCACCTAATTTTATACTTGTTTTCTGCATAGAATTACCCAAAGGCAACCTTTTCAGGTTATTCTTATGAGCATGACACTGATGATTTCAATGTGAATAATTCAAATATGATACATTTCAAGACTAATCTCTAAGTTTTGAGATTCGGATGGTAATAAAGTTACGGATAATATCCAAGATTTTTAGGTATGCAGATATTGAGGATAATAGAGTTGGACAAAGTTTAAAAATAGCTGTCAGGCTGCCATGTTCTTGCTAAACTTGAGGAAGAAATTTGAGAACAGGAATTTTATATAAGAAAATCCATTTTCTGACTCATTTGAATTAGACATAGATCTCTGTGAAGCATAGTTCCTTAATCATAAAAGCACTTATGCAAATTAGTGTTTTGAAATTTGAAATCTGAAGCATCTGAGTATATGTTCCTAATGAAGAACAAGTACATCAGACAGAGTTTAAGATTTCTACCCAATTTGCTTTCAACTTGATTAACTTCTTCTGACGCTTTGCTCTAACTGTAGAATATGAGGTACAAAAGGTGAACTCCAAAAACTTCTGACTTCTTGTCTGAGCCAAGAAGAAATTTCAAAAATGTAAGTGAATAAATTGGCAGAATTCTATAACTTAACCATTTTGTTCTTCTCTGTCTCTCTCCATCTGTCAAAACCCATCAATAGAAAAAAAAACTTACAGATCTGTCCCTAACACTTTTCCACTATGCCTTAATCAAGTCATTGAAGGAGCCACCAAGATGTGCCTGAGGTATCTGGGAAAACTACTGAGTCAGTTACCCAACTGGAGCTGCCTCTTGGAACCTTAGCTGATTCTGTTCAGATATTCAGACACAGGAGAACATTGAGAAGTCATATTTTTACTTTATCTGGAGAGATTTTGACTACAGATGCTTAGGATATCTAATAAAGTGAATAAATGCAGGGATACAGCCATGTGTCACTCCCTCTGGGGTTGCCAAGGGCTTCAGTGTGAAGTGAGAAATGGTGGCTTTCCACAGTTTGCACCTCCAATTGATGCTTCTCACTGTGCTATTGATTGGAAAGATCAAGTTTGATTTCTTTTTCTCATAGAACAATAAAAAGAATCAGGTTTTTCTTTCTATAACTGAGAAAAGCCCTATTCACTCACCTGCTTTCCAATAATACCCCACAATGGGGTTGGCTTTTATAATTTCTCAAAAAAGGGAATGTTCATGTCCTCCCTTACTCTTCTAGAACCCCTTGACTTTGTCCCCTTAAATTCTACTGTTTAATTCCATAATCTTGCAGTGAGGTCATCAGGCTAATTTATAGTTTTCTGAAAAAATCACCTGAAGTCACTTATTAATATGATAGTTCTTCATAATGACAGGAGAATTTCTTTTCAAATTTTAAAATTTTGAGTAAATCCAATATCAAAAATATAAACCATAATGATTTTAAAATGTAGGAAAATGGTGAGACCAAGAAGCAGCTATCCATGAATCTGATATACATTATCATTTGAAATTAAATGTGCCAGTCATGGACACTGTTCAACATACTCATGGTTATATTGCCTTGGAAAAAAAATCATCTTCCTCTTTTCCCTAAATAGTAAAATAATGGTGTTGATTCACATCACAGGATAAATTCTCATTCCAAAGAAATAATGTATGATAATTACAATTCACATACAGATTTTTTTGGTTTGAGCCAAGAAGTGCTGAGAACAGGAAATCATTTATCATTTTCTGATATGAAAGATTTTTCTCTTTGGTTTTTGTTGCTTGTTTGCAGTTAGTATCAGCAAGTGGGGAAAAAGGAACTCACTGCTTTGCTTCAAGTTGATTTATAAAATTCTTAGCAATGCAGACAATATACATTATATGATGGATGTGCTATTTAATTATCCTGCTATAAAAGCTGTAATTACATCTACTAAGTGCATTTTTATGTCTGTGTACATAAGCAATTTCAGTACTCCACCATGCATTGTCTGGGCTTCTGGAATTGGTTTTGGTGTATATGTATGTGTGTCTTCTGGGGTTTTGATTTTATAATCAATAATGACATCTAAATGAAAGGATCTATTCAGAAATGTACTTAGAAAATATACAAGATAGGGGAAATAAAAACAAAGTGATATCTAATGTGAACTGTGGCTGTTTGGACACAAACATTATGGGTTCTACAAGTTAAATTAAGCCACTTAAAAACATCCATTCTGAACATTAAAAAGGAGAAGAGTCTGATAGTCCAATCTGTTGCACAGCTTATATAGGCATTAATGGTGAAGTCTAAAAAACTAATGGCGTTTGCTATACTCAATTTAGACTAACATTTGTATCATGTTCTTACCCTCTTTGTGATCCATTAGTAAAATAGCTTTGCCTTATTACATGAAATAAAAGTGATTTATTTTAAGGTTGCTATTAGTCTTTGGACTCATGCGGCATCTTCAGCTGTTATGGAGCTATTGTAGCCAATGGAAATGAATTCCACATCTGAAGCTGATGGAAAACATTTGCCAAAAGGCCAAAGAAAATTGACTTTAACAATTCAGAGATTCAGTGTAAATGAGCTGCTGTTCTCTTACTGTTTTTGTTTTCAAATTTGCCTTTTCATTGCTATCTATCAACAGCACAGGTAGGTAAATTATATGTGTACAATTATCAAAATTTCCTTTAAACTATTTTCAGGAATTTATAATTCTTCTACTTATACAGAGCTGGTTATACAGAGACACACTATTACTTGATAGGGTTAGAGAATATTATTTATTTGAAAGATATAAATAAAGCAAGTTTTTTTAAAAAACTTCCATAAGTTTTCATTAATTCTTTTATTGTATAAATGGAATGTAAGCACCAAGTTTTGAATGGTCAATAGATTAAAATATTTTATTTTGTTACACATCACATAAAAAATCGTTGAATTTGTAAATGTTGAGAGAAGCCCTGTCCTTCCCAATTAACTAAATTTTGCTAAGCTAAGTTCATTTAAGATTCTTGAACCTGAATATTACAAGTAGACTGACTTGGAAGTCGGACATAGGAAGCAGATGAACTCAACACACTTCATTCTTTCCTCTTTCAGGTCTCTGCCACTGTCATTCCTCGTTCGAGATGAAACTAGATTCTCTATGTCTGCTGGCAGGTGGGGTCAGCATAAACTGAAGCCCACTACAGCTGAGGAAGCTCCATTTCTTATGCATTGCCATTGAGTGACTTGTTGCAGCTCTTAGTGGAGGTGTATGCCCTCCAGAATTGCAGTAGATCCCAGCAGCTCACCACAAATTTTGTCTTTGTGGGTATTGGTCTTGCAAATTTGAAGAATAAAATCCACAGACAAGGATGAGTGAGTATAAAAGTAAGATTTATTCAATTGTGCATAGAAAAAGAACTACTGCAATATAAGAGGGGACCCAATAGATGTTGTTGCTTGAGTACCCTTTTCTGGGGGACATAGCACTTGGATAGATGCTATTGGTCCAGATTTGTGCTTTTCAGGGTTTGGAAAAATACTAATGCTATTGGTTAACTTTTGATTCTTATCTTCCATTCAGGTATACTCCACTTCCATTACCTCCACACTTGTCAGGAAGGTTGAGGTTCTTGGGTCATAGACACTGGGTGGCTCCAACCTGCTGCACTGTGTGGAGTGAGTATCTGCAGTGGGTATCTACACCAGGCTGGCCACTGAAGGGTGACAGTTCAGCTTGCCCTGGCTCACCCTGGTACCAGCCCACCACACTTCAGGCCTGTCATACCTCAGGCTCCCACCAGCATGGACTCTGCTACAGCCTGCTCCAGTCACTGGTCCACAGATCCAGGACAAGGGGTTACTTCAATTACTACTGGAGTCCAATTTAAAAAAAATAAAGATTTAAATGTTAATAAAATGTTTCATAAAACTTAACTAATATATAACCTCTCTCTTTTCCCTGTTTCAATTTGCTTTGGTGGCAATGTCTGAAGTGTAGAAGCTTGAGTTGGAAATAACTTCATGAAAATGAAAAGTAAGTCCAAATACGTTCTTAAAATGCAATGCCTTGTGGAAACTAGAAAAATATCATGTTTTTTTAGACAACTTCTCTTTATATTCTTATTTCCCAAGTATTTTCTAAGGAACCAAAAAATTATAACCAAAATAGTTTGGAAGTATGTCTTACCAAATAAAAAATTTCAATAATAACTAATTATTAACAAAAATATATATATTTTTCTTTTATAACTTCATGGTTAATCAATTTAGAAAAGTAGCATGACTCAATGGTTAAGAAGGTGGGTTTTAGAGCCAAATTTTCTGGGTTTAACTTTTTATTCTAGCTTATTAGCCATGAAACCTTGAGCAAATTTGAGCTAAGATTAAGTTTCAATTTAAGAAATGGAAGCAAAGAAGATATTTCATACAAAGATGTTCTTTATATTCATGTATTAATTACAGAAATCATTCTATAAATGGCATATAGCATTACTTTTCAAGTATAAATATTATTCAAAATCATATAATTCCTATAATGATATTCATATCTTTATACTTTTATAATTTCTCAGAATTTTGTGCTGCTTTAGATGATATTTTCAGTACTAGTTCAACACCCGTTTTGAGCCATGCACTGTTCTAAGTAATGGAGAAATAGAATAAAATAGCAAATAATTTTTTTTTTATTTTCAAGAAATAAATAACTACAATGAATCATGGAATGGTTGAGACCTGACAATGAGTTGAAAGAGTAAAGGTGCAGTTTTCTCAGGCTACAGCAAAGACTAAATTGTTTAGCAGAGAGCCTTCCACATAGTAAGTATTCATTAAGGACTTACTATTTTTTTTCCCCAGACATCTCTTTTACACATTAAGGATTTTATCTTACTTAAAGATATTTGATAATTATCAGATTAAACATCCATACCTATTTTGATTCCTTCTTATACTGATAAAAAAGAGTGTTATAAATGTGACCTCCAGATCTTACATTTTTCTTTGGATCATGTCCCTTTACTCTCACCTAAAATTATCCTTTAATAAAATGAGCATCCACAGCCGGGCACGGTGGCGTATGCCTGTAATCCCAGCTCTTTGGGAGACTGAGACAGGAGAATCACGAATTCAAAGCGAGTCTCAGCAATGGCGACATGCTAAGCAACTCAGTGAGACCCTGTCTCTACATAAAACACAAAATAGGGCTGGAGGTGTGGCTCAGTGGTCAAATACCACTGAGTTCAATCCCTGGTACCAAAAAAAAAAAAAAAAATGAGCATTCACAAACTTAGAGAATTATTTTTCAGGGATGCTTTGATTATTTTTCTTTTCTTTCTTAAAGAAATCATTTTAGACATCTAGACATAGCATGGAGTATCTACAGTTTATTTCCATTTAACATTAAATCCTGCATTATTTATATTCTTTGTTCTTTACTAATAGTTTTGTAGTTGCACTGAAGTAGAACACAGAAATAAAATTATTCCAAAAATGTCATAAGAACCCAATCAGAGTCTTCATATACTTGGCCAAAACACTGATAATTATTGTAATTTGGGGCACTTATAACGTGACCGTGACTTGTTTCAAGAAAAAAACAATTCCTCTTTCAGATTTCACTCATAACCTCTGAGTCAGAAGATCTTGTGTTGGGCTATGAGCATGTTTGAGAACAACGATGTGGTGAACAAACTGGAGGGCATTCTGAGCAGGCCTTATGTAGTGTGGTTTTCAGAGACTTCAGGATCCTGGTTAATCTTCTTTTCATGTACTCCCTGCTCAAAACTGGAGCTCATCACAAGATAAGAGAGAGACAAAAGACTTTGGAATATGACTTATAGTTTCTTAATTTTCTGTGAAACTTAGGAGATGGCTAATATTTTCAGGAGGGCTAGGACTAAATAAGGAAAATGGTCTATCTTCTTGAGACATTACAAAAATGAGTAAAGAAAAGAATTGAAAAGCTTTTAACTTAAAATATTGGTTTGTACTCAAATACATTTTTCTAGGATACATATGAGATAAAGATTTTTCCCCATTAAAGCACCAATTTAAGTTTATATTACATTAACTATATCCTATGCATCTTAAACATATCATCAAAAAGAACACAGAAAACTTCAACATTATTTCTCACATTAGGAATGGGGTAAAACATATCAAGAGAAATGGATTAGTCAATATCAGATAATGGGAATATCCCATTATTAGAATATCCATGGTTCAACTTAGGATAAAAGAATAGAGAAATCTATTTATGGGAAACTTACTATGTAATATGAATTATGTTTGTTGCATTTATAACTTTATTACATCAATGGAGGTATATGATTAATTTGGACTCAGCATTGAGTGAATTATCCCAAGGATCCATTCCTGTTCTTTCCTTGCATTCAACATACAAACATGGAACAGGCATGCAAACACAGTATTTGCTTTCATGGTGTTGAGAATCCAGTGGGAGTTTTTAATCTATAATTAGTAATGTACCTTCAAGGTTGGTCAAAGTATTTCCTAAAAGATTAATAGCAATGTCCACATATTCTGGCTCTAAGAACCACTCCAGTTCCAAATCCCTTTTGGGGAGCTGCTGTGTGGAACAATGTTTGCAGAGATTTGTAGAACAGAAAACAAATGTCAGATTCCTTAAAAAGCAGTCTATAATTCAACTCCTCACCATGGCTACTGATATGATTGCTTTGAACTTCAGGATGATTCCATCTGTACTCAGAATAAAAATAATATTACAAAACATTTCAAGCATTAAATACAAAGTAAAATTCCCCAAATTCCAATTAGTTGGATCTTTCTATTTGAGAAAAATTGCTTTAACACACTAACACTCTCTAAAATTTGGCTAATATTGCAATTTTATATTAAAATAGCCAAACAATTTGAAGCAATTTTTATTGACTTTACATTTTTCTCCAAGAAATTCAACCACAGTGTTTTGTTTTGTTTTTGTTTTTGTTTATTTCTTGTATGTGACATTTAAGCTTTATACTGTGATAACAGCTGCCCTACACTATGAGAATCACAAGACACAACAGCAAGAGATGTCTCCTCCTCTGACACGTAGACACAGCAGCAAGAGGAGATGTCTCCTCCTCTGATATGTAAACACACAGTTTTTTTTTCCAATTATACAGTGTATTTTTATTAATACCATGGGATGCAATAAGTTTCTAGAACATATCCTTCATAACTAAAATTTTGTGTCTTTGAACACTTCCTCAATTTTTCCACCATTCAATTACTAGTAATCACCATTATACTCTCCGTTTCTGTGTTTGATGTTTTTTTAGATTCCACATATAAGTGAGAGCATGCAGTATTTGTCTTTCTTTGCCTGGCTTATTGAATTTGTGTAATGTCCTCCAGATTTATTCATATTTTCACAAATGACAAGATTTCCTTCTTTGTTTTTAAGATGAAACAGTACCCATTTTGTACAAATAGCCCATACTTTTTAGTTCATTAATCTGTTGGGCATTTAAGTAGATTCCGTATCTTGGCCGTTGTGCATAATGCTGCAATGAGCATGGGAGTGTGGGTAAAATTTTGACATACTGACTGCAGTTATTTTAGATACATGTCCAGGAGTGGGACTGCTGGATCATATGGTTGGCAATTCTATTTTTAATTTTCTGAGGAACCTCTGTACTGTTTCTATACTGGTAATACTGTTACCCCCAGTTACCTGTGAGGAGTGCTGCTTCTTCACATGCTGAAGTATAATATTAGAGAAGCAC
Source organism: Geosciurus inauris (assembly GCA_004024805.1). NCBI lineage: Eukaryota > Metazoa > Chordata > Mammalia > Rodentia > Sciuridae > Geosciurus > Geosciurus inauris. The sequence continues at coordinate 210,946 of PVHX01000982.1, read as the reverse complement.
ACCAAGGCAAGCATTTAAGCAAGGTTTATTTTAAAAGGGGTAACATAGACTTATCCCAGGAGGGAGAAGGGAGCCATAGCTGGTATCCTGGTATCCCAAGAAATATAAGAAATACACGTGTTTTGCTTTGTTATATGTCCTGGGCTTCCTTTGTTCTCCTGCACTGTTCCCCTTATCTCTCCTTCCTGCCTACAAGACTAGGCCCAGGAAATGCTCAGAGGGATGACCAAAAGGTAAAAAGCACATGATGGATAGGGAGAAGGGTCCAGGTAGAGTGATTTGGGCAGGAAGGCGGTGTAATTAACAACTCCCTGGGACAGGTTACCTTAGCTACAGGTTGGAGCAGGGCCAGGTTATCCTCATAAAGGTGGAGGAAGGGCTCTGAAGGCATTAGCATTTCAATCCCCCTCCAATTTCCCAGACCCAAATTGGCTTCGTTGGTCTGACCTGACTCGATTTACCTATCTATACTGACTATCTAGCCAGTCTAATTCTGGCTTCAACACTAGTTTACATTCCCACCAATAGTGTGCAAGAGCTTCATTTTCTCCACATCCTTGCCAACATCTACCTTTTGTCTTTTTGGCCACTGCTGTTCTAAGAAGTATGAGATGATATCTTTTCCTGTTTCTAATTTGCATTTCTCTAGTGAAAGATTTTACTGAACACTTTTTCATATATCAGTTGTCCATTTATATGTCTTCTTTTAAAAGAATGCCTAGTTAGGTTCTTTGTTCAGGGAATATAATAAAAGCAAATTTTTTTTTTATCAAAGAAAAACTTTATTTTCTCAAAATCTTTGTCTCACCAGGAACAGTGGGACATATATATATTGCAATGGGCATCTTACTGTACTTGATGAACACAGAGTTTATTGGTGTACATAACATGGAGCATAATCTTGTATGAGAGAGACAGTTTTCCAGTAGCTAAGACGGGAGCACTCTTCATCACTTCCTGACTATGAATCTTTGTAACATGTGAAAATTTTTTTAATGAGATTTTGTCCCTCTTATCCTCCTTCCACGGTGATTGACAGGATCTGCTGCTCATACTGTGGAAGCTCTGATGGACTGATGAAGGGCTGAGCTCTTGCCTCTTCCACTGAAGTATCTCTTCATCCTTTTCTCTGTTCTCTGCTCATAGTTCATCTTTGACATTATCAGTCACCACTGAACACCATTTACAAATACATGTGTGACAGGGGAGGGAGAACCATCAATCTAATATAGCGAAGTCTACCAAATACCTGGCAGCCAGACTGCAGCCCAAACCTCTTTCTCAAGCTTAGTCACTGACAGATTGGGACGTAGATAAGAGTTTTTCTTTAAAACGCACATGGATTTTTTTCCCCCTTTTCTCTTTGAAGAACTACTCTGAGTGAGATGGCTTATTCAAGGCCCTGATCTTCCTTTGTTGGACAGAGGCTGATCACATTTTGGGAAGCAATGAAAAGAGCCAGTGACACCTGGGTTACTCTTTGTTAGAGAAAGCATACACATGGTCTATAAAGAAAATCCATATAAATGCTGGGCTTTCAGAAGAATACAATGCAATTCTTACTGTATCTGAAATGAAAATAGAGTAAACTCTTTGTAAAGTATTGTGTTTCTCAAAACTTGCAGATTTTGATCCCCAGAGCTCCAATGAAATGGTTGAAACAAAAATAAACCCTTACTGTTTCATAGATGGCTTTTGTTTTTGCAATAAGTCTATTCCTATCCTAAAGGTTGTCTCAAGTTTGATTTAAATTAAGTTTAATTAGAGATTCATACAGCATTATGTTTTTATAGAGATTTTTACTAAAAAAAAAACTTAGACAATGTAATTTTAAGAACAGAAATAATGGCAAACGTTTTTTCAGAATTATGGTAACAAGTAAATGATTATATGAATGTGATCTTATCCAGGGTCTGAACCAATTAATAATAGCTATTAAATTTATGGTTTTATTATTACTGTTATTAAAAGTACTTTGACATTAAGAAATCTAATAACAAGTAACTACAATTACAAAATGTGACTTGTTGCAGAAATTTGAATAAAAATTACACTTCCTGAGACCTAGCTTAGACTAACCTGGCATTATTACCATGTTCTCTCTGATGAAACCATATGTATTTGAATTCATCTGGCCACATGTAAGATAATATAGCATGTTTTGTGCACATTTTGTTTTTAGGCAAACACAAGATGTTTTTCTCCTTAAACGTATTTAAAAAGGTTTTCTAAGTGTTGGAATATCTGGAAGACATACCACAAAAGCAATAATGTGTGGAAAAATCTAAAAAAGAGACAGTGAAAATACCACAACCTTCTTCAAATATTAGTCACGCCATGTTAAAAGTGGTTAGACATTATATGTAAAGTTTCAAAGAACAAAATTAGGATTGATATTTGTTAGAAGGATTTAGGTTCATTATTAAAGAAAAATATTTTAAAATTAGAAGTATGGGAGAGTAATGCTGATTAGGTTTAAGATTCCAGTTGATCAACCTTCTGGAAAAAACAACTACAAGGTCTGCATGAACGGATATCTGAAGTGCCAAAGAGTGAGCAAGCAAATGAATGGCAAGGGAATGGGAACTTTAAGGATCAACCCCCGAAAAACACTGTTAGAGCTGGGCACAGTGGTGCACGCCTGTAATCCCAGCACTTTGGGAGGCTGTAACAGGAGAATCGCGAGTTCAAAGCCAGCCTCAGCAAAGGCGAGGTGCTAAGCAACTCAGTGAGACCCTGTCTCTTAATAAAACACAAAATAGGGCTGGAGATGTGGCTCGGTGGTCAAGTACCCCTGAGTTCAATCCCCAGTACCAAAAAAACAACAACAATAAAAAAAACACTGTTAGTCTGGGGCAGACCTTTAACTGGACAAATAGGGCTCCATTCAGAAAACAGTTCTACTGGCTTGAAGAACCAGAGGCAAGGTGTATAAGTCTTTTGTTGCTACTATGACAATTTCACAAAAGCTTCCTAGATTTGGACAATTTAAATTTATCAGCTTACCATTCTACAGGTCAGAAATCTGATACAGATCTCAGTAGGCTAAAGTCAAGGAGTCTAGAAGCTTTAGAGAAGTTTCCATTTTCTTGATTCTTCTGTTTCTAGAAGACTATTCGCTTTCTTAAACTTGTAGATCTTCTTCCATCTCCAAAACCAGTAAGGCAGCATCTCTCTGAATCTTATCATATTTTGCCCTGACCAAAGCCAAAATGATTCTTTGGTTTAAAGGACTCATGAAATTAGACTAGGTCCACTCATATAATCCAGAATAATCTTTCCACTTCAAGGTTCTTAACTTTTATCACATTTTTAAATCCACTTTTGCTAGGTAAGGTAACTTACGCAGGTCATCAGAAGTAGGACATAGACATCATTGGTGGCAAGAGTCATTATTCTACCTGCCATAATGATGCCTGGGGGAACTTTCGCTTCTGAAAAATGAGGGACGTGGAATTCCAGACTGGGAAAAGCCAGAGTAGAATTCTGACAAGTTTTATGTATAAGTTGTGCCCTGTTTTCTGAAGCATCAATGCATGGCACAGATGTCCAACAGTCTAGAAAAGGCTAAATAAAGGAACTGTACTAAAGTTTAAGCTCCTGCTCACTCTAAGAGAAGCTTTCGGTTTTGCTTAATGAAGTCAACTGCAAACTTACATTAAACTAGTAATAATGATAATAATAAAAACAAATCAAGTATCTAAAAAACATAAAATAAATGATTTCCTTATCTTGAGAAATACCCCGAGAAACTCTATCTGATAGCCCATATAATGCATTACACAGCATAGGAGGCTGATCTACACAAGTAGTCAAAGTACTTTCCAAATTAAAAATATTTTGATTATGATACCTGTTGCATGAGGAGTAGGCTTGCAGAAGTCCTGTAATGCTTAGGGACTTTAAAGATATAACCTTGATTTTATTTCTCCTTGAAGATTATATCTCTAAATTTTCTAAGTATTAAGGATTAGATCATTTTGGGATTCCAGGATTCTTAGAAGAATTTAGAAGAATGCTAACACCATAGGATTGGTGTGAATAACAATGAACTTGGGGTGCAGCCGAGTTGTATCGCATGTACTTGGCATATGCCAGGCCATGGGTTCAATCCCCAGTGCTATGAGGGAAAAAAAGGAATATCTTTCAAGAAATCAAAGTTTCATTATTAGGTTTAGTTGAAACCCTGAAGAAAGAAACTAACATTTATTTAATTTTCTTCATTTGTCAGGAAATTAATTTTCACATACATATGTCTTTTATTTTTCAAAAAATTCTTTTGATGAATATATAGTTTTTATTTGCAGAAGAAGATGCTGAGGGTAAAGGAAGCTGAACATCATCTCAGAAGCCACAGATGTGGAAAACAGTGGACTATGTCGGCCATTTAAATGTTGGCCTGATTGGTTCCATCATCTGCTGCCTTATTGGGAGATAAGGAACAAAAAACCAGCATTGGCAACATAAAGGCAATAAGATTAATTTAAATCTTGCATTCTAATAACAAGAACATAGAGCCACAACTTAGCCACCCCAGGTCCTTAACAGAGAGTTTGCAAAATTATGTTCACAGACAGTGGAATGGGGAAAAATGTCATAGTTATTGAAAAAGAGGAAGAAAAGAAAGCTCATAAAAAGTAGCTCATTTAACTTTCCTATATAAATTACCTAGTTGAAAAAGAGGAAGAAAAGAAAGCTCATAAAAAGTAGCTCATTTAACTTTCCTATATGAATTACCTAGTTTTAATTTGATACTGTAATTTAAAAAAAGGAGAAAAAAGGGAAAACAATTCCAGGACCAGGAAAATAAGAAAATAAAACAAAAATGGGGGTGGAGAGAAATTCAAGTGCTAACAAGCTTATTTCTAAGGGGTACCAATAAAAATCTATCACTAGGAGGTAAGTGAACATACATTACATTTCATCCAAAAAGGAAAAGGAAAAATTGCCTTTCCTACCCAAAAGGAATACAAGGTAGACATGAGAGTCTCACAACATATCTGAACTTTTAAAGCTTTCCATAGAAAAAGGGTAGCATAATTACAATATTTTGAGAATTTGCATGGTAGAGTAGGACAAGATTTATGATACCCAATATCAAGTGGACCTTAATGCTGACCCACAATCTCTCTCAATTTTCTTGGTCAGTTCATCTTCCAAGAGATTATTTCAAATATCCTTTACTTTTTCAAAAACCATCAAATCTTCACTTTACAATAAATGACCTCTCATCCCAGCTTCATGGATATTATCAGATAAAATCTCCCTTAATTTGTGGCCACAAAATTGATTACAAACTGCATTTCCTAGACAAATTATCTGAAGCACTTATCAAATGTTATTTACCTGCAGTAAGCAAAACACAATTGTAACCAATATTTTGCCATTTCAGAAATGGATATGAAATATTTCACTTATATAAACAGCTAGTATATTTGTTTTTGAAAGTAAATTTGTATTATTTCACAAGTTTAAAATATTGTGTGTGATGAGGCCATAAAAACTATTAAAGAGGTGGTCCAAGATGACATCTGTATCTTCTGTTGGAAGAGAAAAACACACACATGCACACACACAAGGAAAGCAAATGTTAAGGACACATCTGTGTATGGATTTAGAATCTCAAAGGTTCATGCCCTGGTATTACTGCATGATAGAGTCAAGCATCAGCAACACATGAGATGATATCAAACAGAAATCAGAGACAGAGCACCAAGCAATTAATTTTATAGTTTCAAACAAGCAATTCTTAAAAATTTGTTTTAGTATGCAAACATGCAAAATACAAAGTTTGCTCAGTTGTGATATTTGGGAGAAAAATTTTCCTTTGACAAACTTGCCAAATTACCTGCCTTATAGTTTCTTCCCTGTAATTTATAGTAGTAAAAGTCAGTTACCTCTTTTCTTTTAAAAACAAATTCTTCATCCTTTCCTAGGAAGCTCTATCTACTGTCCCTGAACTCTTTAGAATGTTCAAGTGATTTTTGTGATGAATTATAATAATCAGTATTTACAAATAATCAGATAAACCCCTCTCTAGACTTACAGATCCCTCCAACTTCTATCTCACTTCTCTTCTTAAATTCATATTCAATTGTTGGAGTGATTTTTCTGACATTACAATTAAATGTAAATACTTTTTCCAGGATCACTAATGCTTTTTATTTTGCTAAATTCAGTATATATATACATTTGTGTCTTTATTTAACTATGTTTGTAATTGTATAGTATCAACCTCTTCTTGATGTATTAGCATGAACAATACCCAATAGCATAAAACCTCTCTCCAACATTACCAGTAGTCCCATCAAAACCACAGCAATTCCTCAATCTCTAAGCAACTTGGGTTGACAATACAAACTGTATTCACTCTCCAGCTCAACCCACTTTCTCCTGCACCTCTACCCCTCGCACCCACACCATCCCCAGTAGAGTGCTCCCTCCTGGTTTTCCCTATCTCTTAATATGTAGATGCCCCTACTCATCTTCCCATGAAGCCTCTATTTTCTCGCACAAGAGGGCTAAACAGTAGCTGATTCCTTGTCTTCCTCCAATTTCCTCCAGAGAGGTACTTCCCTGATAGCTCCAGTTCCAGACTAAAGGTCCTGGGAAATTATTCCAAACAGATGAAAGATACAATGACTGCCAGCCTTCCCTAGAGCCATCATGTAGAAAGGAAGTTTCCTAATTTCCTGAAGAATTAAGGATAGCACCTGAAGGAAGAAATTAATTCCCACTACTATGTGTAACATGATGCCTGTCTATATACTGATTGCAACTTCTTTGTGGTCTCCAGAATTTTTTTTCTTGAAACCTAAAATATAATTAAATCCCTCATCAATTTGCTTAAAGACACTTATATTAACCTAAGTTTTAATGTTATGTTTTACTTATGTTTTCAATTTTATTTGCAAATTTAATTAACTTGAGACATTTGACAGTGAAGCAGCACATCCTATGTGGTTCCCTCCTGTGACCACACTTAACGGCATATTGCTTAGCACATAATATATGTCTGATGTTTGTTGAATAACAAAATGGATAAATAGATCATCTTTAGTCTTGTTAGGGACTTTGAATCTAAAAATTGTATCTATTTACTGTTCATGATTGCTTTGGCTTGAACCTGAAGTGTCCCCCCAAAATTCAGGGAACAATGCAGCAATGCCAAGAAGTGATATGATTTGATTATGAGATCTGTAATACAATCAATGGATTAATCCTTTTGATAGATTAATAATTTGAAAGGACTACTGTACTAACTGTAGGGAGAGTGTAGCTGGAGGAAGTAGGTCACTGGAGGCATGCCTTTGGGGTTTATATGTTGTCACTGGCACTTCACTTGCCCTTTCTGCTTTCTTGCTGCTATGAGATGAGCAGCTTTCCCCCACCATGCCCTTCCACCATGATGATCTGCCTCATTCTGGGCCCAGGACAATAAAATCAAATGACCATGGACTGAACCTCTGAAATCATGACCCCAGTAAAACCTTCATCCTGTAAATTGTTCTTGAAGGTATTTTGATTATGGACATGGAAAACTAACATATTGATCAATTCTAGATCCTTTCCTCTTAGAGCTCTCTAATCTTATTTGCCATATAAAGTTTGAACATTACCATCTCTGGACAGACCTATCAGCTTATATTATCATTCTTTTAAAAATCATTTTTATATTACCCATCTTTGAACTCCACCTCAGATGAAAAATCTAGTTGACATCATATGTATTAAAGTGACCTCAATTCATGTTCTTCCCACTCATAATTTCTTCCATTTCATGCCAAAGCTGTCTTCTTGAGTTTTTCATTTCAGAGAATGGCATGAGCAATTATGAATTTAAATAAGCCATCATCCTAGGTGTTATCCATGAAAACACCTGTTATTTTCATAACATCTTATCAATTGACCTCCAAAATATCTCCCTTTCATTTGCCTCTACTTTAATCCTAACTACTTTCACATATGCTTGGGTGATTGCTCTAGTTTACTGACTGTTATATGCTCCCCTCTCTGGGTCTTCTCTAATGGGTTGTCTGTAGAGCAGGAGGATCCACCTTCTATAAATGCAAACTTGGTTATGTCATTCTCCTTTTAAACATCTTCTATATTTGTGGTGGTGCTTAAAAATACGCCCATAAATTTGTGATATTCTTCCTTTTCAGACATAAAACCCAGTTTTTCTCCTTTTGTGTGTGAGCTGTACTCAGTGAATCGCTTATAGGAATAAAATAAGTGATCACATACAACTTTGCACATGAAGTCATATAAGTTGCTGTGGCTTCTTCTCATCCTCTCTCTCTGTCTCTCTTTTTTTTTTGGCACCGGGGATTTAACTCAGGAGTACTGGATCACTGAGCCACATCCCTAGTCCTGTTTTGTGTTTTATGTAGAGATGAGGTCTCACTGAGTTGCTAAGTACTTTGCCATTGCTGAGGCTGGCTGGCTTTGAACTCGCAATTCTCCTGTCTCAGCCTCTCAAAGTGCTGGTATTACAGGCATGCACCACCACACCTGGCTTCATCCTGTCTTTAATCATTTACTTAAGCCATTACATTTGGTAATGAAGCAAATGATAAGCATTACAGTATCCTGACAGTTAAACTCCTCACAGCCATCTACAGAAATTGGTTTGGTCTCTTACCTTTCCAGCCTCATAGGGGCCATGATTTCCCACCTCTCCTCATTCCATATACAACAACCTTCTTTCCATACTAAGCATTTTCTGTAATTCTGCCCTGCCTATCACAAGATTTTTCACATAATAATGCCCCTCTTGGTGAAATGTTTTCCTATCCTTTATTAGCACAGTAACACCAACTCATTTTTTAAAGCTCAGCTCCAGGATGCTATTTACATTACTATCCTCCAGGGCTTGTATTATATTCCTATTACTAATTACTAGTAAACTCTATGAGTTTATAGCTCCCATTATAATCTCAGTGTCTAGTGAAGCACTGTAATTGGCTAGATAACTAATATCAAAACTCCAGGCTTTAAAAGCAAACATTGTGTTACTACCTTTTGATGTATTAGGTCCAGTTATATGGTACAATTAAGTGGGTTCTTTCAGAAGTGTCTAAGTTCATATAAATTACAAATATATAATTCACTTTAAAAGCTGAAAAAAATGAAGGAAAAAAAAAGAGTGTCCACATTTAAAAACTGGAATAATCAGTTGAATAATACAGTTACCTGAATTTAAAGCTGTCCACCATTTCAACAGTTATTTCAACATGTTTTAGACATATTTCTAGTTGAAGGTATTTCTTCATGAAATCTATAGAAAGCCTGCAAAAAATACTTTTGCTGAAACCCTCACTCACACATTTCAGAGCAAAGGCAGTGGAACTGCCTATAGAACTCCCACTAATGTCAATGAGAATCACTGACAAATTCCCCAACAATACTTCGAAAACATCTTCATTGTTACCTTGGGGCTATTGCTAATGCTGTGCACAAATAAGATTTAGCTCTTAAAGAGACAATTGCTTTTATATTGCTGAGCCTGTACCTTCCTTGATGCTAAACAGAGATGGCAACACAAGAATGCACCATTTGTTTTACTTATCTGAAAGGCATTGTTACACACTTTCTCCACTGTGTCCTAATTTTAAACAAGCAAAACAAATCTTTCTCAAAATAAAGCTGCAATATGATTAAATAGGGATGACTTCCATGTTTTTCTTTTCTTTTCTTTTTTCCAATACATAACAAAACTTGATTAAACTGCTGTATTTGTGAACCAGGTGCTAAAATTTCTCCTCAGATACATGATATAATAACTGGACTAAAATTCATTTACTGCACTTACCATTCAAAACAATGTAAATTACCTTTGTTTTTGGTCTAAACATCAGTTTGCAAAAATTAAAATATCCAAAAGAAAGAATATTTTTTGGGGCTCTCTTAAGCTCTGCTCTATTTTAAGGAGGCACTTAACGCATTAGTAGAAGCAAATTTTTAAATTCAAGACTCTGAGATTTCGAGGTCATATGTATAAAGCATTTAAATGAGAAAGGGAGGATTGAAAAAGGATGCTCAGGAAAACTTCAAATATTGTGAGCGACTACTACATTCTGCCTTGCCACTTAGTCCATAATTGTTTTCTGGGCTTTCAATTTACTGTTGGGAAATGAGGATTTTTAAAATGAGCAGACTTGCCTTTTCTAACTGATTAAATGGAGTGAAAAGAGAGAAAAGAGAAATACTCATTATTAGAAATCAATGAGGATCTCTGGTAGCTCCAAAATAGTGTTCGTATTTTTAATTGTTGAAAGAAATATATATATATATATTCATTTTATTAGTGATACACAGTGCTCTTTGTACTTAATCCAAACAGAATTTACTGGAATTAAATTGAATTGTCTGTTCAATTGTTTCAATGGAGAAATAACTGGTCAAAAGATTGATGGCAATCAGTGATTGAGATATAAACAATTAAACCCTACCAATGTCCTTAACCCAGCTCAGTGGTCTGAAGAACTGACAGCAAGCCTGCTCTGATTTGCCATCCCAGGTGCCATATAAAGAGAATATGGCAATCAACCTTGGCTCAGACAGAGATCTGCATCCAAGTTTTCTGAAGCATTTCTACAAAATAAGCTCCAGCACCAGAACTGATTTTTTCGTGAACAATATTTTATGTTCTCAGTGATAGCATTTCCTTGGTTTGCAATAACATGGCATCATAGTACTGGAATTCTCTGTTTCTTTTGAAGTAATATTTTGTCATGTATTTTTCTTTTTCCAATATAAATACTACAATAGAACTACTGGGTAACTTTTCAATGGATGTTTTAATGTCTGTCTTAGTTTGCCATTTTTTCATTTCCATTTATAGACTGTACTTCACTCTACAAAATACACTGACTTTGGTGGTATCTATAAGTTAAACCCAACAACCAAAAAAAAAAAAATTACCACATTACATTTGTCCCCCTGAAAAATGTTCAGGCCAGACATGGTGACACACACCTGTAATCCCAGTGGTTCAAGAGGCTTAGGAAGGGGATAACAAGTTTGAAGCCAGCCTCAATAACTTAGGGAGGCCCTAAGCAACTTAGCTAGATCCTGTCACAAAATAAAAAAAATAAAAAGGGCTAGTAATGTGGCTCAGTGGTTAAGTGTCCCTGGGTTCAATTCCTGGTATACACACACAAACAAAGTTCAGGTTCTATAAAAGCTGTCTAGTTTGACAGCTTGAACAAACTAGACTCTTTCTGCCTCAGAATTACATTCCGAAAAATAATTCCATAAGTTAATTTGTGAATCATCTTTGGAAGAACTGCATTTTTTCTGCATTCTATTAGTGGTTATGGGATTCAGAAGTTATATTCCAGAAGTTGATGGTCAGGAAGAAAACTTCTACCATGGACAGAGTGTACCTCAGTACTTTGGGATGAGACAACTCTTGTAACAAAGGAAGTCCTGAGGCAGAAAGCAATCCTCTCTATTCGGTACAAAGGTAATAGATGGTCAACCCTTCCACAGCAGGCCACAACATCAGAAAATTTAAGACCTTTCATTTATTACTTTCTGCCTCTCTGCTGAAGAGTCTCTGAGATTCATCTATTGAGACTCAAAGAAAACACAAAACTATAAATAAAGGAAAATAATCTTTGAAGGAAACGATATGCAGAAGGTAAAACACTAAAATGATCTTGTAGTATAGATTATTCTGAATGGCAAATATTAGGTAAGAAATAGGACACCTTTAATAACTAAATCACAAAATTAATTTATTCCTTGAACAACATAATGTAAAAATTTTCTCACTAAAACTTCCCTTAAAGTGCTGAAAATACTATTCTAAGTGCATAGATAAATTCAGAAGATAATAAAGGAAATCCTAACCACCTAACAGCAAAATAATGTTTATGGGAAATTATAATTAAGTCTTCTGTATAAAACTGGAAAAAATGTGATCTAGAAAAAAGGAATAATAAATCAGTGTCTGGAAGAGACAAATATAATGGAAGCTTGTCTTCATATTGTGGGATCCTTGAAATTTCAAACCCAAGTATTGTCTTCAGTGTGTGATGTGAATATACATTATCAAGTTGCTCAGGAAATTCTACACTGAATACAGAACACATCAGGGAATTCTGAAGCAGAAAGAGTCTTAGACACTTGGCAAAAACAAATTCAAAATTGATTTGGACAGATGCACCTTCAATCCAGGTCACATAAAATTCAAAAAGAGGCTGATGTAGAATGAGAAATAACCAAAAATAATCTCTTCTGAACAAAAGGCATCATATATAATGAAATAATATGAATTCCAGATAGCAGTATAATTAAATGAAGAGTATTAAATAAGCATATTTATAAGGATAAGGAAAAATTATAAAAATGAAAGACATAAAATAAAACAATACTGAAAAGGGCCAGGTTTAAAAAGAATAATTAAACATCTTGATAATAAAGATAGACATTAAAAAGATAAAATAACTGGATAATTTAAACAACAGATTACACATAGCTGAAAGAGAATTAATGTTCCTGATAATTGATTACTTGCTTATTTAAATCTAAATATATAACATAAATTCTGTCATTTAAATCTCTGCATGTTATTTTATACCAGGACTACTATTCAAAATAACATTGAATGGATTGAAAGAATTGTCTACATTTGCTATCTTTTAATCCTTTACCCTTTATTCTTTTAAGTCCTCAACCCATGAAATACCATCTTCTTTCCAAAATACTCAGAAATTTCTTACAAGAACCAACCAAAACCACATTGTCCTCAAGGCTAATGTAAACTTTAAAACCATAACTTACTTAACAGGCCTCCAGGGATGGACATACTGGCATTTCTTCTTCCTTAAGTCGCTCTCTTCCATACTCTCATCATTTTCTCCTCTCCCTGCACTACTACCTAAGTTCCATGTTCCTTTTTACAAATCCATAATGAAAATGTGAACATTCTTTAGAGATGTGTCCTAAAATTCTCCTTACTTCCTGTCCTTTCCTCTTGGGGCTACATATACATACATTCTATATATACATATAACATAATGTATGTATATTTGTCTTCTCCCAAGTTACATGTAATTTTTATACCTTTTTACAATCTTTGGGCGGGGCGTGCAATCTTTATCTTCCAACTTCAGTGCACTTATATGGGGATTGAGTTCATAAATTTATATTTCTTTCCTAGGTCCTGCAGCATTAGAGTTCAAGGTACCTTCCTTCCCTGAGCACCATATCCATATCTTTGACTTCACTTATATGCTGTTATTTCCATATCTTTTCCAATAGCCCACACATCTCTGCTGAGTTCTTGACCCAGATTCAACTGACATTTCATAGACCCTCCTCACAGTTCCTCAGGTACTTCATCTATCCTATCTAAAATTGAACTCCTCTTAGTTTCCAAGTCTCCTTCTCTCTATCCCTCTTCAGAATGGATGTCAACATCATCTTCCCTGTTCCCTAACGTGTAACCTTTTACCTGATCCTGAGTTCCTCCTATAGTCCATCAAGACACTCATCCAGCACTAGCATTTCTGCAGCCTCGTCTCAAATGAGTGTATCCACCACCTTCCATCTCCACCGTCCCTGCAGCAGCACAAGCATTCCTTAACTACCTTACCTCAGCTGCCTCCTAATTACCTTCATCTCTCCAACATCATTATTTTATAGATGCAAGCCCCAAAGAGATGCTTTAAAAATGGAAACCTCATCATCTCTTTCCCTAGCTTTAATATCACTCCGTTGTTTTGCATTGCCTGTAGAATAATGCATAAACCCCATAAAGTGGTTTACAAGGTTTCTCCTAAGATAATTCCTGCTTAGTTCTTCAAAAGAAGCTTAACTTCAGGGACTGTTTTCATGTGTCTACTACATTCCAACCAGTTTAATTATATCAATCATTAAAAAGATGTTTAATATGTAAAGCAAACCTTGTCTCTTTGTCTTTTGCCACAATTATATTTGGATGGCCCCCCTTTGTTTCTTTTCTGATAAAAAGAAACAAATGTAAAAAAAACAAAAAACTACTTAAAAAAAAAACTTGTCTGTGAATTAATTCATCAGGCTCTGCTGATAAAGTTACAGGGAAAAATCAAACTCAGGATTTTTGATGTTTGGTTTAAGAACCCAATATGTCACTTAATGTTTATATTTTTTAGTGTTTATAAGAAAATGCTGACGTTCATAAATTGCACAGATTATGTCTAGCTAAAGATCACCAGGAATATAACTAGAGTGCAAAAATTAACTCCTCTGTAAAAAAGATGGGACTTATTAAAGAATTATGGCATTTTTTGAAGACAGAAGGAAACAGAGGTTAGCTCTGAAATGGGTGCTCTCAGGAAGTGGGGTTATTCTGTACCTGGATTTTGAGTCAGTTTTTTGTTTTGTTTTTTAACTGAGAAAGGGAAGTAATGGTGGTAGCTAATGCTGTGGTTGGTTCAGATGCAGCATTCATCAAGGTCGTGTAAAACAGGGTGCTTGGTCCTTTTTTTGGCTTGCAGAGTTTTTATTTTCTATCTGTGCTTAGCGAAGTTGCTTCCTGCACTTTAGTCAAAACGACCTCTTCAGATGTCATGCTCTCTGAAACTGTATGTTTACAAGGAGAATGCTATAGACCAGTTCTTGAAGTATGACAACTCCAAATTGAAAACTATCAGACTTTTATTTTCTTTCTCAAAAAGTAGTAATTGGAGACCACACGGGACAAGAAAATGAAGAGTAGAAGCTTTTCTAATAGTGATTGCTTCAGTTTCATCTTCTTTTTAGTCACCTTTTTGTGGTTATGACAAAATACCTTATAAAATCACTGTACAGAAGGAAAAGTTTACTTTGGCTCATGGCTTCAGAAGTCTCAGTCCAAAGTTGGCTAAATCCATTGCTTTAGGCCTGAGATGAGGCAGAACATCATGGTATAGGAGTGTGTAGCCGATGAGATCTTCACCTGATGGTGGACAGAAAGCAGAGCAAGGGAAGTGATCCAGAGACAAAACACACCTTTTAAATTCATGTCCCTAGTGACCCACTTCTTCCAAATGGACCCACCTCCTAATAGCCCATTAGGAGTAATCCATCAATAAGGTTGGCACCTGCATGACCCAATCATTTTCCAAAGGCCCCACCTCTGACCATTGTTGCACTGTGGACAAAGCCTTCAACACTTGAGCTTTTGTGGGTTATTCCAGATCTTAACTGTAATATCTATTGTCAAAGGGATGAGAATGATGTCAATAAGTGATAGAAGAAGAGAGATGCTTTTAGAATGTAATTTTAATGCTTACAGCATCTTTGTAAAAGTGTTCCTGTAAATGGGGTGTGATTTGGTCCCATGTCATGGGGAACTCTATGAGGACAACCATTTATCCTAGGATCCTGCTTTATTTTGGGTTTTATGATTATTCAGGCATAGTTACAGGTGATGTTTAAGTGTGGAGGTGAGAAGTTAGGCAGAGTATAGATCTCAGATTCTGATTTTCCCCCCAAAAGGCAGTGATTAAATCCTGTGCTCCTGTGGATATACCAGTCTTGGAGATTTTGCACATGCAGTTTCTGACCTTGAGCAGTTTTCTTCTACTTCTACCAGCTAAAATCTACTTACATATGAGACTATAATTTAAAATGCTCTTTCCCAGAAATCTTTCCCTTGGCCCTCATGATGACTTTCTCTGCCTTTCTCAGAATCTCCAGTTTTGTTTATCAGACACGTGACATGGTTTATTGTAACCATGTCTTTGTCTGCCTCCCACTGTAAGAATCTGGGTTCAATGGAGGAGGAAAAATCATGTCTCATTCAAGGTTATTTCTTCAGCAGTTATCATAGAGCCTAGTGCATGGTAGGCAGTCAATAAATAATTGCTGAATCAAATTATTAGTGACACGTGTGATACAGCTTGGACATATTTAGTAAACAGAAATATTTATCTCTTTTCCTCTCTTCTGTGTGTTCTTCAATATATCCGTAACATTTGTTTATTTTTGTTTTCTTTCAGAAGACTTTTGGAAGGCATACTCTATGCTAGACATTTTGTTAGGACTTGCATGAGATGGTGAACTCTCCCTAACCCAAACAAAGCACTGGTGCCCCAGACATCTTCTGGTGACCACGATGGAGCAAAGTCTCAGTGTCATATCATGTAATGGGCATTGCCAGGACAAAGTTCAGGTTGTGGAAATACCTAAGTGTGTTGAGTCATACTTGTTCCTGAGAAAGAAAAATGCACACAAACTAGCACATGCAAAGGAAGTTCACTGTGAAACTGTACATGTCTTTATAAGGAAATCTCTTCAAAATGAAAAAGCAGGTACAGTAAATCTGAAGTCAATATTTCACTGGTGCAGGGTGTAGACTCTCAAAAGACACTACAAGCGTGAGATTCTTGGAGGCACCAGTGGGCTACCAGCCCTACCTCTACAGCCCTGAAAAAGTTATTTCACTTTTCTGAGCCTTGTTTTCTCATATTAAGAGTGCTGATAATTGTAACATCAACCTCTTAAGGCAGATGGGGAAGTAAAATAAGTTAATCCTTAAAAATTATTTAGAATACTACCAGGCACCAAATTTGCTTTCAGTAAGTATTAGTTGTTGATTTTAATAGAATTGTGTTTCATTGGGAAATGCTTCTGTATGCAAGAAGAATCTGCATAATTCAAATGTCATAAACAGTGACTCTCATGCTTAGCATACCTGATTTTTCTTGTTTGCTATCAATTACCTTTTTAAGCTAGTTTTTAGTTCATTCTCCCAAGGAGGACTCTAAATCTGAACACTAGTCATGATCTTTTAACTATAGTTTGTACGATTATTTCTTAATTTTTTGTGTTTTTTTTTATTTTAAGCTTTGAAGGGAGATAATGTGTCTGATCCTTTCCGCATCACAGACCACAAACATTAGAGGTCCTAGACATTTTTTTTTTTTATTCTGCTTGTACGTACCATCTGTATCCCAACCATCTCAATTTATGGGGGCTTTATACAATGTAAATGAGAAAATAATGTAAGATGAGTGAGATTAACAAATATGCCAATTCTAATGCTTTTACTTGTACTCATGAAAAGGTTAAAATGTTGAGGATAAAGATAAGTAAAGTGAAATGAGTTAGCTGTAAGGAAAATTTATTTCTGTATATACTACTAAAAATATAGTTTTACATTTTTTCTAGCTTCACCGAAATATAATTGAGCAATAAAACTTGTACATATTTTAAGTATAGAACTTTAAATTTATATATACATGTATATATATAAAATATATATATATATACACACACACATATGCATTGCAAAATTATTGCCACAATCAACCTAACTAATACACCCATCACCTTTCATAGCATATACTTTCATATGTGGTAAGAACATGTAATATTATAAAATAAAGTATTATAAATGGAAGTCACCATACATAGATACATACATTAGATCTCCAGCATCTTCATATTGGCAACTTTGTAAAAGTATTTTAAAATACGTTTCTGCACTAAAAAGCAAGTAAAGGAAATCACTATGTGCCAAAAAACTAAATGAAACCAGGAATCCATAAATTCCTCTGACTCTCTAAGGGTCCCTGACAATCCTTGGTAACTCTGAGCTTCTCTTTTGATGTCTGTGAAGTATGTGGGGATGGAGGCAGGGGATCCTAGGGGATGGAGGCAAACGATCCTTGGAGATGATGCCAGTTTTAAAGAGCAGCATAAGGTATTAGCTCAGTATTGAGTGGTGGTAAAAATTGTCTCTCACCTGAAAATTGATAAAAGCTTCCATTTCAGATATCATACAAATTTGGAACCTACCCAGGTAGTACTCAAAACATCAAGCAGATATTTTTTAGAAGGTGTCCTAGAGTATATAGCACCTGCAGATATCAAACAGAAATATCCAGTAGGTGAAAATAGTAACTAATATAAAACAGAATAATAAGAGCAATGACTATTTAAAATTTGACAATTTGAATATCTCAATGACTCTTAAAAACCATTTTAAATATATTTACAAACATTCATACTTTATATTTGTGGACATTTTTCATATTCATATTCAGAATAGTTATTAAGAGTGAAATTTTGGTGACTATTTTCACTGTTTTTATTTTTACAAGAAATGCCTCTAATCTTGATTTTCTTTGATTTCTTCTTTAATTTTACTCTCAAATTTCATTGGCCAAATACACACACACATATATGTATATTCACATATATATACATAATATATATATATAGTATATATAATATATGTATAGTATATACATATACAAGCTTGGGGTAAAACTCTGGAGTATAACTCAGACACACACCCACACACACATATATATATTGATACATATATATGTATGTATGTATATATATATGAATTCCTAGCTCCAATATGTTTTAGGCAGAAAAAATTAGTTAAAGGAAAGAAGAAAGAGAGGGGGAGGAAGAAGCAAATCCTAGAGATGGGTTAAACCTCTAAGATAACAATATTGGGCATGATTCAGAGTTGTCAGTACTTTAATCCTCATTTATGTGAGGTGAACTATGGAGCTGAATTAAGAGTGATAATATGCCTTTAACAACAAACCAGTCTTTTTGTCTGTGTAGTACTGATTCTTGAATTTATAAAAATCAAGTTCAAATAAGTAAAAAGACACCTTTGGAGGGTATTAATTACAATCTCTGGCCTCCTTCTCCCCATTTCCACAGAAAGCAACTCAAATGAAAGTTGCAAAAGTCTACTTTTCATAGGAAAGATCTTTACATGCTCTGTATATGTAAGGCTTCCCCTTCCTCAATGTGATGCATTATTCCTTCTGCAAATCAATTTTAGTTATCACAGTGAAATGATTGAAAACTAAGCTTATTCCTCCCTTATCTTTATTATAAACCATTACAATTCAGTGAACCATTAGCTGTCTTAGTGAAAAATAGTGTAATGTGTGCATCTTTTTGTAATCTTCGTAAAACAAGAAAATGAGCTTGGTAATATCAGTGCTGAGTTGGCTAAGTATTCTGCTAATACTGTGCTCAATGCTTAATCTTTTCCTCATTAATGGTTTTAGTAAACATATGGTATCATCCACTTGAGGTCAAATGTAAGTAGTTCTCTCTTATCAGTTCTGCAGGGAATTTAACACTTGGAAAGCACCCTAGAGAAAAACAGACATTTAGTCTCACACATAAATGAACTTCATAAATCCTTCATTTCTAGATTGAACTGTCATCTGGCATGACTTAAATCAATTTAAATGATAACCATTAAAATCCCTGATATAGTCAGTGAACTTGATCTGATGGAGTTTCCCAAGGATCTACCATGACTTGATATAAATAGGCTTGAAAAGTTTTATTTTGTCTCATCTCTTTTCCTCTTTAGTTTTATAGTCTCCTCATAGACTGACCTAAAACCTCCTCATTTACCCTTTGGACTTTGTTTACCATCTGACCTTGTTCTCTTATGATAGAGACCATTACTTAGGAGTAGGTTAATGGGAAAAAGTGCCAAATTAAAAAGGATAGCTGGATCTTTATTATTTCCTCTTCCCCGCAGTTATCAAGAATTCTCTTCCTTGTTGAATCCATGCCTCATCTGTTAGATTGAAAGGTTCTCTATTGTATCTTCATACCATAAAACTGCCTATAAGTGTAGAGCAAATCTTAGTATATTGACAATTTAGATGAGATGAGGGGAAAGAAAGAATACATTTAGGCTGACAAGTGGTTTTAGCACAAGTCTTGCAACTTGATTTTTTAAAAAAGAAAACCCACACATATTAAAATTATCACACAGTATAAATGGAGGATAGAATCTTTAAAATTAAACTGTGATTAATTTAAAACAATAATAGAATAGTGAACATTAGCAGAAGATATAGTTCTATTATCTATTGAAAAATATAATTGAGGGATAAATAGTAGTGTAGGCTAATACAGTGCTTTTCAATGTATTTGATGTAATGTTGTATTTGTACTTTTAGAATATTTTAAAAACCTCAAAGAACTTTTTTCTAATGTATGTACACTATTGTTATTAATTGCATTAGGAATTAAAACAGACATGATTTAATAACATAAATAACATGTAAATTAAGTAGGGAACAAATCTTAACATATTAAGCATTTAGAAAACGTGAGGGGAAAGAAACCCCATTTAGGGTGACAATTGGTTTTAGTCATACTTTTCAAAATAGACAAAAAATAATGAGAGAAACAGCATTGCACTTCATTTATCACCTCTCTTTAGTGGCTGGCTTAGTAATAAAATAAAGTGTTTTTTTTAATGCTTTATCTTGCAATTTGTTGTGATATTATCTGTCAGGTAGCTTCCCAAAAACACATTGTACAGATTTGGAAAAGAAATGTTTTATCGTCATAGATCCTTTAAAAGAGTCTCCAGCTGATCCTAAGTATCCTCAGCCCAGAGGTTGGGGACTGCTGGAATAATTAGTAACAACTTGGATATTAGACTTGGACTATAAAACTTTTAATCTTCTTCACTGCTTGCAGTTATTGGTATTGAGGGTAGTTACTTAACCTTTGTGAATCTCAAATTTCCTCAGTATGAAATGAGCTTAGGAGCTGGGCGTGGTGGAACAAACCTGTAATCCCAGCACTTTGAGAGGCTGAGATAGGAGAATTGCGAGTTCAAAGCCAGCCTCAGCAACAACGAGGTGTTAAGCAACTCAGTGAAACTCTGTCTCTACATAAAACACAAAATAGGGCTGGGGATGTGGCTCAGTGGTCGAGTGCCCAATTGTTCAATCTCCAGTACCAAAAAAAAAAAAAAAAAAATGAGCTTAGGTGTAGTAACTAGCTAATAAAATTGTTTCAAAATTTAAAACTCATACTTGTCAAATAATTCACAAATGCTGAAAGAAATTTCAATAATTGTTTTAAACTATCAAAATGGACTTTGGGTGAAAATTTGAATTGGAGGGAAAGCTATGTTACTATTATGTTTTATTTGTTTGTTATTTGACATGCTCTTGACCATTCAACATTTCAGGAAAGTTTTTATAAATGATAATTATTGACTTACCATGTTCAATCATACAACCATGAAATTCTCTTTATTGTCATCAATTTTCCATATGTATAAAAAACTAAATCTCCTCCTCTTCAAAAAGAAAAGAAAAAAAAGAAATATACAAACAACAACAACAAAAACATCAAATAAAATTAAAGAACAGGATAAGGGAGAAAGTAGAGGGACATTTGGAAGCCAATTAGTTAGGAAATGACTTGTTTCAAACTGGTAGTCCTATAGAACATCTCAACTATTTTTCCAACCACATATTTTCTATAATTCTAGATAAGAAAACAATATAGTTTCATTTTTTAAAAAATATTTTTTCAGTTGTCAATGGACCTTTATTTTATTTATTCTTATCTGGTACTGAGAATCGAACTCAGTGCCTCATACATGCTAGGCAAGCACTTTACCACTGAGCCTCAACCCTAGCCTCCTAGTTTCATCTTTAAAAATTAAATACTGATGCCATAATTATATATTTGAAATAATTATTAACATATACTTACATATCAAAAGCATGTAAGGCATAATATGAGCTGGAAGAGATCTTATTTTGTTTAAGTAGGAGTAAAATAAAAGTTACAAATTGAAAAGACTAAACATGTAACAATTGTAATTAAACAAGATTTACAAAAAAGCCAACCTGACATATATATTAGAGGTTCTTAATGATTATTGTTGTAGAATATTAATGAGGCAGAGAGTGAATTTTCTTAAATATTGATTTCATGTACATAACTCTATTACAGTTATGTGATGTTTAATTTAAATACACAGATTTAAATAATTTAAAGAAAAATACTTAATTTTTAATATTTATTTTTTTTGTAGGTGGACAGAATGTCTTTATTTTATTTTTTTATGTGGTGCTGAGGATCGAACCCAGTGCCTCGCGTGTGCTAGGCAAGCACACTACCACTGCGCCACAACCCCAGCCCCAATATTTATTTTTTTTTATTTTGCCATTTATAAGTGGCATTTTGCACAAATTTTTATTTGTATAGTTAAAACATACCTAAACTCCTATTAAGAGATAACAGAATTCCTGTTATTCAAAATACTTAGGCCACCCTGTTTAATTACTCCTGTATACTCTCTTGTATTGCTCATGTGAAGGTATTTGTTCAACATGTTCTGTCATTCTTGTCTCTCCTCAGCTTACACCACTACCCCCACTCAAATGATCCACCTCAGAGATCCAGAATGCTACACAATCTGAGGCAGTAAAAAGTGCTGGCACACATTAGCACAGAATTGAGGAAGGGGTGTGGTTGTCCAGACCTTCATTCATTATCTTCCTTCTTCACCAAAGTTACAAACAAAATATAGTGGAAACAGGCAGAGATCTCAGATAGACTTTGTATTAGTCAGAGTTCTCTATCGGAACAGAATCAATGGGAATTATAATTATAAAAGTACAGTTATAAAATATAATTATAATTATAATACAGGGACTTATTAGGTTACCTTATGTGACCAAAAGATGGATAGCCCACAATGGCCATCTGCAGGCTGGAGAGCTGGAAGAACCAGTAGCTGCACCATCCAAGAGGCTGAAGCCCCAGAACAAGAGGGATCAACAGTGCTACCCTAGTCTGAGACCAAAGGCTTCTGGAGAATCACCAGCAGAGTCCACTTTGGCAGAGTAAAGAAGCAAGAGTCTGATATCCTCAGACTATTGCAGCAGCAATCAAGAACATGCTCAAAAAGAAAAGATTGCAGCTGCTGCTTCTTTCTTATTCTTCCATCCAAGCCATCATCCTATTGGACTACATTGCCCATGCTTAGGGAGGGCCTCCATTTCAACTGGTTACCCCACATGCCAATCATTTCTATGCACACCTTCACTGATACACCCATAAGCCTCTTAATCATCGCCATCTCTCAATCCAATCAAGTTGACAATTTTAATTGACTATTACAGACTTGAACCTGACACATGGAAAAAAAAATTACAAATCTGCATTTATAATTATAGGTGGACCTTGGAAATCAGCAAGGCATGAGAAAAAGAACTAATAAAAGGCAAACAGGAAATGTCGCTATATCTGTTTCAGGTAGAATTCTGTAATTCTTTTGTATCTGGAAATTTTCCCAGGAGATTCTTAGAATATATCTTAATAGTCATAGCATAGCAAACTAGTCCCTAATACTTTTATAATCCTGAGTGAGTCAGTATCATGAGGAGAAGGGAAGACAATAATTTTCTCTCTAGGCATCATAGATTGATTGTTTCAATCTCAGCTTCTAGTTCAGACTTATGAGTAGGTTGCTTCTTAATGTGATGCGGGAGTTTCAGGAAACCTCACATGCCCCAAATTATATTTTTCTCATTTACTTGCTGACCCATGAAATTATCTTAGCACAGGTCATTGACTTTAGTTCTATAATTAAAATGTAAGGATTAAATGATAATAGCCTAGATATGAGGAAATCCACTCTGATTGTAAGCACACAAGTGCCTTACAGTTTCCTTGAAAACTGATTTGAGAGAGAGAGAGAGCAAGAGAGCGAGAGAGAGAGAGAGAGAGAGAGACTGACTCAACTTAAGATTATATGAGGGAAATGCAAACATGTAAGAATGTAGAAAGGTAAGGCTCAGAGTAGGCAAGACAAATACACATGCATTTCACATCAAGTGGATTTATTTAACTCTAATAAATATATCTTGAAAGACATGCATCATAGGCAGACTGGCTTCCTGAGTTTTCCTAGAATAATGGCAGATGTAGAAATCTCAATCTTCCCTCATATTTTAAAAATAAAAAAATCATAAAGAGCAATATCAAGAAAATGAAAACACATAATTTACATCTTCACTCTCATCAGTAAACAGAGACTACCATGTACCCCCAAATTCTTTTAAGTAGGAAGACATCAATTTCTATTTATATGCCTTTTTGGAGAGGGAGGTAGAAAGCTTAAGGCCTTCAGAGCACAGGAAAAAAAATCAACACCAAGAGTAAAATTACTGAGAACATTTCTGAGACCTGACAGATGAAAGCACTACTATAGAAGAGAAACTATAAAGATATGGGATACTTTAAGAAATTCAGAATTATTCAACACCTGAGAATATGCTTAATGATATCAGAACTAATGCATAGTATAAGAAGTTAACAATAAGTCATCTGACTCTCTTAAAAGAAATGTTTTTATTATTCACAATTAAGTACAATATAGCAATATAGAAATGTATAGCTTTGTAGAATTATATAATAACATAGAATACTCTTAAGAGATGTAAATAAAACTTTCTAGTGGAGATGTAAATAAATCTATCTAGTGGAGATGCAAATCCTTCCTATCAGGCTCATAAGAAGGATTATGGGGCCCATTGTACAGTCAGATTTGTATCATTTATGTATTAACTATTCAGCCTATTTCAACATTTTTGGTATGCTTGCTTTCTTGTACATATCTACACACACTCACACACTCACACACAGCTTTTTTGAAATATTGTAATCCTGTTATATACTAGTTTCTTCCTCAATGTACTAAATAAACATTGACCAAGGAGCATATATATTTATGTGGTCTAATTATGGTTTTAATATTTTGAAATGTATATTTTAGTAAACCTGGGCTTTGGTCTTGGGTAAACATTGCTTCTACCAGAAAGGGTGGTAAGTAGGGAAGTAGGTGACATTTGAGGTTTGGTGGTTAAAGAAACTTATTTCAAGAAACTGGGATATTTGACTTCAAAGCTTGCTAAGTCTGATATCCATTGGGTAGATCAGCAGGCTAGAAACTCTTGGGCAAGAGCTGATGTTGCATTATTGAAGTAGAATTTCTTTTGACCAAGGAAAAAAGTTTTGCTCACAGGCCTTACAACTGATTGGATGGGGCCCATGCACATTATTGAGGTCATCATTACTTAAATCAACTGATTTGTAGATGTTAGCTATGTCTACAAAATGCCTTCTTAGCAAGTGTTTGATTAAATAACTGGCAGTAGATCCTAGCCAAGTTGACACATAAAACTGACTATCACAGTGATGAAGAGAAAAAAACAAACACAAAAAAAAAAAAAGAGAGAAAATTAAATGTACTAAAAAAGTCAAGTGAGAACCAAAAAATAAATAAAAAGATAGCACCAATGTTTCCCAAGGCCCTGAAAACAATTCCATTGTTTAAAGAATTTGAACTTAACTGCATAGACATAAGGAAATACTCTTGAGCTGGGCACCTCATTACCTGTAATGCTTAATTTCAAATGATGATATGGTTTTAGATATGAAGTGTCCCTAAAAAGAACTTATGTGAGACAACACAAAAAAGTTTAGAGATGAAATGATTGTGTTATGAGAATCTTAACCTAATCAGTACATTGATCCCCTTAAGCGGATCAACTGAGTGGTAACTGTAGGCATAGTGTGGCTGGAGGAGGTAGGTCACTGGGTGTGTGCCTTTTGGGTATATATTTTCTTCCTTGTGAGCTGAGTGCTCTCTCTGCTTCCTAATTGCTATATCCTGAGCTGCTTTCCTCCTCCACATCTTTCTTTCATGATGTTCTGATTCACCTTAGAAACATAGCAAAGGAGCCAGACATCATATAATGAGACATGAGCCCCAAAAGAACTCTTTCTCCTCTAAAATTGTTCCTCTCAGATCTTTTGGTCATAAGAGTGATAAGGCTGACTAAAAGAAGTGTCCACTTGACTGAATTAATGGAAGCCCAGATAGCAGGTAAACTCTTATTTCTGGGTTTGTTCACAAAGTTATTTCAGGAAGTGATTGGCATTTGAATCAATGGGCAGAGTAATAAAAATATTCCCTCAAATACGGATGGGCACCAACCAATCCTTTGAGGACCCAGGTAGGACAAAAACACAGAGGAAATGTGAACTTTTTCTCGGAACTGGGACACCCATAGCTTTATACACTTCTGTGTCCCTCTGAGTCTTGGGATCATATTAGAACTTTTTAAAGTCCCATATGGACATATACTTTCTTAGGTTTTCCTTTTAAGAATTTTTAGTCAGAACCTTTTTAGTACCAATTGGTATCTCTACTGAAGGCACCTTCAGTATTAAACAACTTCCACTGATTATTTTTGACAAACACCTTCAGGAAGGAAATTTCACATTGAGCCAGGTCTAGGTTAGATCTAATCTCACATTGAGACTTTTCAGACAACTGCTAGTCAAGCCAGATAGTGACAGGTCTCTGAAGATGAACTTTTTTGTGGAGGAAGGGAAAACCTTTAAACCCATCTGTTCCTTGCAGTAACTATTAAAGTTCTGGTTTTCACAACTCCTGTGCTTGTGAGGCTATAATATACAAGATTTCTATGGAACAAGAGAAAGGAATTAAGACAGGGCAAGTAAAAACTCTATAAAAACTTTTGTGTTCTTACTGACTAGCCTTTTTCTTGAACAAATGTTCTTCAGATTTAGCAAATCTTTTGTGAATTTCCAGAGTTCTTAAAAAGCGTATTTTGAAAATTTTTCTGGTGTTCTTGTTGCTTTATGAAGGAGTATGTTTTTGAACTTTTTAACTCCACTATTCTAGAAGTATCCCCATAATAAAGAAAACCACATTATCAGAGCTCTGGTATTGCTGCAGGTTAGAAGTGCATCCATTGAACTGATGATATGACTTTTCTTCTTTTTGGCATTCATATGATTAGATTACTTTAATGGATTTTCAATTATTAAGATTATATTATAGCCAGGTGCAGTGGCACATGCTTGTAATACCAGCACTTTGGGAGGCTAAGACAGGAGAATCACAAGTTCAAAGCCAACCTCAGCAAAAAGTGAGGCACTAAGCAACTCAGGGAGACCCTGT
The DNA here is from genome assembly GCA_004024805.1 of Geosciurus inauris. Taxonomy (NCBI): domain Eukaryota; kingdom Metazoa; phylum Chordata; class Mammalia; order Rodentia; family Sciuridae; genus Geosciurus; species Geosciurus inauris. Next base: position 184,161 of record PVHX01000982.1, on the reverse strand, counting down.
CTCTACGTAAAAAAACACAAAAAAATAGGGTTGGGAATGTGACTCAGTGGATGAGTACTCCTGAGTTCAATCCCCAGTACCTGTGTATGTGTATATATATATATATATAAATAAAATATTCTATTCTATTCCCATGATAGCCACAATTTATTCATGATGTTTGATACACTGTTGAATTAAATTTGCCAGAATTTGGCTGAAGATCCTACATCTCTATTCTCATGTGTTCAAACTGTTCTTGTATCGCTGTTGTCAGGTTTGATAGCAGTATAGTATTGATTTCTGAAAATGAATCAGAATATAGTCGATCAAGCCTGGCGTAGTAATGCAAGCCTGTAATCCCAGCACTTAGGGAAGCTAAGACAGGAGAATCGTGAGTTCAAAGCCAGCCTCAGCAAGGGCGAGGCGCTAAGCAACTCAGTGAGACCCTGTCTCTACATGAAACACAAAATAGGGCTGGGGATGTGGCTCAGTGGTCGATTGCCCCTGAGTTCAATCCCTGGTACCAAAAAAAAAAAAAAATATGGTTGATCATACTCTATATTCCACGAGAATTTATAAAGTATTATAATGATATCTTTAAAACTATTTCAAATAATTCTCCAGTGAGGACATCCTAACTTGATATTTCTTTGAAAATAATATTTTTCAATTCAATTCAACATTTTTAGTTTTTAAAACTTTTTATATGTTCTTTTTAGTTATACATGACAGTAGAATGTATTTTGACATATTTTACATATATGGAGTATAACTTCTCATCCTTGTGGTTGTACATGATATGGAGTTACACTGGTCATGTATTCATATATGAACATAGGAAAGTAATGTCTGATTCATTCTATTGTCTTTCCTATTCTCAATCCCTCTTTTCCCTTCATTCCCATTTATCTAATCCAAAGTACTTCTATTTTTCTCTACCCCCACTTAGTGTTAGCATCCATATATCACAGAGGACATTCAGTCTTTAGTTTTTAGGGATTGGCTTATTTCACTTAGAATGATAGTCTGCAGTTCAATCCATTTACTAGAAAATGCCATAATTTTATTTTTATGGCTAAGTAATAATACATTGTGTATATTTACCACATTCTCTTTATCCATCTATTACAGGGCACCTAGATTGGTTCCATAGTTTAACTATTGTTAGCTGCCAGGAATATTGTTGTGGCCACATAATTATAGTATGCTGATTTTAAGTTCTTTCAGTATGAACCAAGGAGTGGGATAACCAGGTCAAATGGTGGTTCCATTCTTGTTTTCTGAGGAATCTCCATACTGCTTTCCAGAGTGGTTGCACCAATTTGCAGTCCCACCAGCAATGTGTGTACTTTTTTTTGCCACATCCTTGCCATCATTTATTGTTATTTGTATTCTTGATAATTGCCATTCTGACTGGAGTGAGATGGAATTTCAGTGTAGTTTTAATTTGCATTTCTCTAATTATTAGAAATGTTGAATGTTTTTTCATATATTTGTTGAACAATTATATTTCTTCTGGGAAGCATCTGCTCAGTCTCTTTGCCCATTTGTTCATTGGGTTATTTGGTTATTTTGGTGTTAATTTCTTTTAGTTCTTTATACATCATGAAGGTTAATGCTCTATCAGAGATGTAGGTGGTGGCAAAGATTTTCTCCCATCCTGTAGACTCTCTCTTCACATTCTTGATATTTTCCTTTGTTATGAAGAAGCTATTTAGTTTGATAGCATCCCATTTATTGATTCTTGTTTTACTGGCATTTTAGGAGTCTTGTTGAGTAATTTGCTTCCAAAGTCAACGTGATGATTTGGGCCTAGGTGCAGGGTCTCTGGTCTAATGCCTATGTCCTTGATCCACTTAGAGTTGAGTTTTGTGCAGGGTAAAAGAAGGGGATCTAATTACAGTTTATTACACATGGATTTCCAGTTTTCCCAGCCCCAACTTTTGAAGAGGCTATCTTTTTTTTATGATTATGGCACCTTTGTCTAGTATGAGATAACTGTATTTATGTGGGTTTGTCTCTGTATTCTATTCTGTAGTGTTGGTCTTCATGTCTACTTTGGTGCCAATATCAAGCTGTTTTTGTTATTATATCTCTGTAGTATAGTTTAATGCCTAGTATTATGATACCTCCTGCTTCACTTTTCTTGCTAAGGATTGCTTTGTCTATTCTGAGTTTCTTATTTTCCCAATGAATTTCATGATTGCTTTTTCTATTTCTATGAAGGACATCATTGGAATCTTAATAGGAATTGCATTAAATTTATATAGTACTTTTGGTAGTATGGCCATTTTGACAATATCAATTATGCCTATCCAAGAGCATTGGAGTTCTTTCCATCTTCTAAAGTCTCCTTGAATTTCTTTCTTTAGTGTTCCATAGTTTTCATTGTAGAGGTCTTTCACCTCTCTTTTTAGGTTGATTCCTCCATTTTTTGGGAAGCTATTGTGAATGGGATAGTTTTCCTAATTTCTCTTTTAGTGGATTTATCACTAATGTAGAGCAATGCAATTGATTTATAGGTATTAATTTTATATTCTGCTACTTTGCTGAATTTATTTATGAGTTCTAGAAATTTTCTGATGTAGTTTTTTGGGTCTTCTGAATATTAAATCATGTCATCAGCAAATAGGGATAGTTTGAGTTCTTCTTTTCCCATTTGTATCCCTTGAATTCCTTTCTTCCGCCTAATTGTTCTGGCTAGAATTTCAAGGACTATGGTGAATAAAAGTGGTGAAAGAGAGCATCATTGTTTTTTCAGGTTTTAGAGGGAATGCTTTCAGTTTTTCTCCATTTAGAATGATACTGGACACAACTTTAGCGTATATATCATTTACAATGTTTAGGGATGTTCTTACTATCCCTAGTTTTCCTAGTGTTTTGAACATGACTGGATGCTCTGTTTTGTCAAACACTTTTTCTACACTTCCTGAGACAATCATGTGATTCTTTTCTCTGAGTCTGTTGATGTGATGAATTATGTTTATCAATTTCTGTATGTTGAACAAACTTTGCATCCCTGGAATGAGATTTTGATCATGGTGCATTATCTTTTTAATATATTTTTGTATACAATTTGCCAGTATTTTATTAAGAATTTTTGCATGTATATTCATCAGGAATATTGGTCTTAAGCTTTCTTTCCTTGATGTGTATTTGGTTTTGGTATCAAGGTGATACTATCTTCATAGAATGAGTTTAAAGGTTTCCTTCCTTTTCTATTTTGTGGAATAATTTGAGGAGTATTGGTGTTAGTTCTTCTTTGAAGGTCTGGTAGAACTCTGCTGAGAATCCATGTGGTCTTGAACCTTTCTTTCTTAGTAGACTTTTGATGGCATAATCAATATCATTGCTTGAAATTTATCTGTTTAAATTTTCTATGTCCTCCTGATTCAATTTGGGTAGTTCATATGTCTTTAGAAATTTGTCAATGTCTTCAAGATTTTCTATTTTATTAAAGTATAAGTTTTCAAAATAGTTTATGATTATTGTCTGTATTTCATTAGTGTCTGTCAAGATATTTCCTTTTACATTATGGATTTTAGTAAATTGCATTTCTCTCTCTTTGCTAGCATGGCTAAGAGTTTATTGATTTTATTTATTTTTTTCAAAGAACCAACTTCTTGTTTCAACAAATTTTCGGATTTTTTTTTGTTTCAATTTCATTGATTTCAGCTCTGATTTTGATTATTCCTCTTCTACTGCCTTTGGTGATGATTTGTTTTTCCTTTTCTAGATCTTTGAGAGGTAATATTAGGTTATTTATTTGTTGAATTTCCATTTTTTTAATGAATGAATTCAATGCAATGAACTTTTATTTTAGAACTGCTTTCATAGTGTTCCAGATATCTTGGTATGTTGTACTGCTATTCTCATTTACCTCTAAGTATTTTTTTATTTCATCCCTGATTTCTTCTGCTAACCATTGTTCATTCAATAGCATATTACTGAGTCTTCTGATGTTAAAGTAGCTTCTATTTTTTATTTTATTTAGATTTCTAATTTCATTCCATTATGATCTGTTAAGACATAAGGTAATATTTCTAATTTTTGTATTTGCTAAGAGTTGCTTTGTGAATTAAGATATGGTCTATTTTTGTATCCAGTTATTGAAGATTGAAATAGTCCATATATACCTGTTAAGTCTAAATTATTAATTATATTTTTTAGTTCTATACCTTCTTTATTAAATTTTTGTTAGGAGGATCTTTACAGTGGCAAGAGAGTTGTGTTAAAGCCACCTAGTATTGTGTTGTGGTCTATTTGATTCTTGAAATTGAAAAGGGTTTGTTTGATGTACATAAATGTTCTATTTTGGGGGGCATATATATTTATGATTGATATGTCTTGTTAATATATAATTCTCTTAAGCAGTATAAAATCTCCTTCTTTGTCCTTTCTGATTAACTTTGAAGTAAAGTCCACTTTATCTGATATAAAGATAGAAATCTCTGCTTATTTACAAGATCCATGTGAATGATAATTTTTTCCCATCCTTTTACCTTCAGTCTGTGGATTTCTTTTCCTATAAGGTGAGTCTCTTAGACATAGCATATTTTGGGGCCTTGTTTTTTAATTCACTCTGCCAGTCTATGTCTTTGAATGATGAGCTTAGCCTATTTACATTCAATGATATCATTGAGAAATGATTTTTATTCCCTGTCATTTTGATTTATTTCTGGCTTTCAATTTCAATCAGTTTCTACTTTTATTGACTATTCTTCTAGTGTAGTTCCTCCATTTTCTGAATTGCACTTTTGTTTTTCATTTCTTCTTCATGAAATATCTTATTGAGTATGTTGTGTAGAGCAGGATTTCTACTTGCGAATTCTTTTAAGTTTTGTTTCTCAAGGTTGGTTTTTATTAGATTGTCAATTATAAAGCTTAATTTTGCTGAATATAGTATTCTTGGCTGCATTCCATTTTCTTTTTTTTTTTTAAATATTTTTTTTTAAATATTTTTTAGTTATAGATGGACTCAATATCTTTATTTGGTTTTATTTTATTTTTATGTGGTGCTGAGGATCGAAACCAGTGCCTCACATGTGCAAGGCAATGCTTTACCACTGCGTTACAGCCCCAGCCCCTGCATTCCATATTCTTTCAGAGCTTGATTCATATTAATCTAAGACTTTCTAGCTTTGAGAGTCTGGATTGAGAAATTGGATGAGATCCAGATTGGTTACCCTCTAAATGTGATCTGTTATTTTTCTATGACAGCTTTTAAAATTCTATCATTCTGTATGTTGGGTGTTTTCAAACTAATGTGACTTGGTGTAGATCTGTTGTAATTTTGAATATTTGGGGTCCTGTAATCCTCCCATATCTGAATTTCCATCTCATTCTTTAGGTATGGGAAATTTTCTGATATTATTTCATTGAAAAGATTGTGCATTCCTTAGGTTTGTATCTCTAAGTTTTCATTTATCCTAATTAATATCAAATTTGATCTTTTCAGGTTATCACATAGTTATTGGAACTTCTGTTCATGGTCTCTTAACATCTTTTCTCCATGGCAAACTTTATTTTCAAGATTATATATTTCATCTTCATTGCCTGAAACTCTGTCTTCCAAGTGGTCTGTCCGTGATGGTTTCCATTGAATTTTTTATTTGGATTATTGATTTTTTCATTTCATGGATTTCTACTTGATTATTTTTTTCAGAATTTTTCCTGATTGAAATGATCTTTCACCTCCTGTATATTCTGATTTCACTCCTTACATCATCCTTTATCTCACAGATTAGTTTAACTATGTACATTCTAAACTCTTTCTCTGACATTTAATTTTCTTCTGGTCACTTAGGCATACTCTAGTATGGGTTTTCCAGGCCTATATTTTGGCCCAGATTTGGGTTTGCCAGGAATCAGCTCCTCAACTGCTGGTGCCCATGCCACAGCTGCAAAATGAGTTCTTTTCCTGTTCTCTGCCCACTGCAAGAAGATGTTGTTTCTTTCCCATACAAAGAAATTGTGCAGCACACCTTTCAGTATAGCTAGGCAGTATTTTTGACTTCTAAACACTCCATATCTAGACAACCCCAGTCCTCCTAAAAATGTGAGTTCCTTTAATTCCCTTATCCCTCCACTGTGCTCACAGAGACTGCTCTGGGGTGCCTCCAGCCATGATAGTGGTTGTGGCACTGGAGATTTCTTCCTTTTTTATTTTGTCCAGCTTCTGTGTCCCCAATCTGCTCTGACTGTCCAGTATTAAATTCCAGTAACATCCCCCTCCTTTTTGTTTTTTGTTCACCCACCTTGCTGAGAAGTTGTCCATCTGCTTTCTTGGTTTCAAGCCATGGAGTAGGCAGGGAAGTGACCCTCTTTTTTCTGCCATCTTGAAATCTCATCAATTTCTTTTATTAAAATAGGAATTTTCAGGTTAACTACTTCTTTGGGGATGATTACAAATTATTTTTGTATTCCAATAAATTATTCCATTTCATTTAAATTTTCAAATTTCTTTGATAAAATTGCTCATGTGATTATTTTCTTAATTTAAAATTATCCATGTTATACTGTTATTTTCTTTTTTTAAATTTTTTAATTTTTAAATTTTTTTATTTTTTAAATATTTTTTTTAGCTGTAGATGGACATAATGTCTTTATTTTATTGCTTTGTATGTGGTGCTGAGGATCAAACCCAGGGCCTCACGCATGCGAGGCAAGCGCTCTACCGCTGCGCTACAATCCCAGCCCTGTTATTTTCTTTTAATAGCCATAGAGCCTTTAATACTAGCTTCTTTTGTCAGTACTGGTCATCTGTGATTTCTCATTCATATACTCAATATCTGCTGTAATCTTAAAAAATTTTCTTCCATTTGCTTTGGGTTTACTTTTACTCTTAAGTTGCAAACTTTTTATTGATTTTAGATTTTTCTCTTTTTCTAATGTATTTATTAAAGGCTATACATTTCTCAATAAGCATTACTAAACTACATCACACTCATTTTGATGTTTTATTTTTGTTGTCATTTAGTTGACAATATTTTGTTTCCTAAGTGATTTCTCCTTTGAGCTCTAAGTAATTTAGAAGCATATTGTTTTAAATTGTATTTTCACATTAAACTTAATTGCATAGGTTTTCCTAGTTATAGTCATTAGCAATTGAATGTTAGAAATTCAACATTTTTAGAGAAACCTACTTTATTCAAAGTTTTAAGTTTATTGAGACTTTCTGGCTCAGCATATAGACTTAATCTGATTAACATACTAGAGCACTTAAAAACAATGTGTTCTATAAAAATCAATTACATCAAGACAGTTTATAGTGTTTTCCAGATCTTCTATATTCTTGTTTATATATATATATAAACAAATAAATACATATATATGACATATATATGTATTTATTTATTTTTTATACTGGGGATTGAACTCAGAGGTACTCAACCACTGAGCCACATCCCCAGCCCTATTTTGTATTTTATTTAGAGACAGGGTCTCACTGAGTTGCTTAGTGCCTCGTTGTTGCTGAGGCTGGATTTGAACTCATGATTCTCCAGTCTCAGTATTCTAAAGTGCTTGGAGTACAGGCGTGTGCCATGGCACCTGGCTCTTGTTTATGTTTTTGTTAATCAATTCTTAAAATGGTGTTAAAATATCTTTTTTTTTAATTGTTTTTTGGTATTTTATCATGAAACTATTATTGGGCAAAACACTTTTAGAATTATTTTGCCTTTCTAATTAATTGATTCTTGTAACTATTAAACACTATTCTTCATCTTCTGTGACACATACTTTTTACTAAGATGTATTATATATGATGTTACTTGGTCATCCCATCTGTGTTCTTCTTACTATTTGTGTATTATATCTTCTTCCATCAATTTTTTTCAATCTTTATTTTTCTTTATGTTTAAATACATATCTTGCAGACATCATACCGTCAGGTAAGTTTTCCATCCAATCTCACAAACTCTCCCTCTTAATTGCTCATTTAATAAAGTTATTAATACCATTGAATTTTAGTCTATCATTTTGTTTTTGTTTTCTATGTATCTTACTTTTTGTTTCTTTTCCATTGCATTTTTTAGAGTATTTTATGGTCTATGGGTATCTATTTTAATGATACCATTCTATTTTGTGTGATTGTTCAGAGGACTTATAATATAAATTCTTAATGCTTGTAGATAAGTTCCTAGTATTCCTGTACTGTACTACACAAATAAAGTGTATGAGCTTTGGTTACAAGTCTATCACCTCTATCCTGTCCTTCATACACTAGCTCTCATGTGCATTACATGAAAATGCCTATAGCTCTTCAAAATGTTATAAATTTAGTTTTAAATAAATTTATAGTAATTTAGAAACTAAAAGGAAATAAAAAAAGATTTCTTTTGTATTTACCCAGATATTTACAATCCTTTCGATTCCTTTCTGAGTGTCCCTTCCTCTGTGTGAGTATTTATCTGCTTTTGTTCTCTCTTCAGTGCTTTCATGTAACTGCTTTCTCACCAAGTCCAGGTTTTAATAGCTGTTTTCTGCTGACAGGGCTGAGGTTCTATGCAGTAGACTCTTGCACAATCAGCAGAAATTTGACTCTAAATTTTAAGCTTTCTTTACATGACTGGATTTAATGACCCTGGGACTATGATTTTCTTACTGGGATATTATACTTTTCAAATAGGACTGGTTAGGGAAGGATTGAAATTCAAATACAGAAAACTCAAGACAGAGCATCTGGGTGTCCTAAAAGAAGTTAATATTTTCCTAAAACAATGTGCTATCAGAGCATTACCTGACTTAAACCTAACAATATAATGTATTATTTACACCTAACGATAAACCTGTGGGTTGAATGTTTATAATCCAGGTTTTACTGTTGCTGTAACTAAAATTTAGTAACATGTCTGACTTCACAGCTGTTTGGCCTCAAGGCCTGTGTATTTTTCAGCTCTCTGGGCTGCATCAACTGTGCAGTGGAGGCCATCTCAGCAGAAAAACAGATAAGCAAACACAGGACAACACCATGCCTTCTATGCCAGAAATAGTTCTGAACCTAAAACTTAAATTGCATTAACACAATGATCCCACTTCCTTCATCTTGATCCAAGAAAAGTTTTACCCATCATCTGTGAGTGGTAAGAGAACACCTTTTGGAAGTAAATGCAGAACTTTGCCAGGTGTTTCAAATTATAATTTATTTAATATGTCTTGCCCATTCATTTATTTATAAGATTATGCTGCTAGGTGAAATCTAACTACTAGAAATTCAATTTTATGAAGTGAAAGTGTTTTCCAGATGCAGGTTGATGGGTTGCTTATAATAGAAATGACTTGAAGAGGTCTAAAGTAGATTGATTTCTGAATCTGGGGACCAGACAGTCTGACTTAGTTCTATAATGAGAGGCAATACATTTGAAGAGGAAAAAGAAAAAAGGAAAAAAGAAAATTAATGAGCAAAAAGTCTAGATATCTGTTCTATCATCTATTACCATCTATGTTCTTTTGCAATCACTAGACAGTCTTTATTCTTCATTTTTTGTTGAGTAGACTTCATGTCAATTGCTTTAACCACAACTGATGTTATGTTTGCTTTTCAAAAGCCTAAAACACCATCCTAATATGCTATTATTATCAAATGGAAAGCAGAAGAGGAAAAGCAAGATATTTTGATGTCAAAAGGAACAAAAACAACCTGTGTTTTCATCTAAGATCCAGACCCACTGCCCATGATGATCGCATTTGCCAGGAACAACATGCTCTGAGCTCCCACTTCACACAGCCGTGTCAATGTAGTCCACATTTGGAATGTAAAGAATGGAGCACAAAGAGGGAGAACACAGAACATCCTTTGGAGTATCCAAATAGATGGGTTTGTTTTTGCTCTAAGCTAGTTTCTGTTCTTTTGTGAAGTTGTTTTCTAGTTGATTTTTTAGTAAGCTTTTGCTGTACAATAGAGTTATAAGTGCCTTTTTTTAATGGGCATTGAAGAGCTCTTTTGGATTATGAATATCATGATAACAGGCCTGGCAATGAATTAAACATTTAAAATACTCCATAAAGGTTCTCTTTGTTCTGTTTATAATGATATTGAATAGGAAACTTCTGATATATATACTCCATCCCTATAACTCACAATTATATGCATGCCTTTCTTAAGATTTGGATACTTTCAACACTGTGAACTACAGGTAATGAGCATAATGATATATAAAAAATTAAACTACTTCTAATCAAAAAGTGCATTGAGTGAAATAATAAATAATCAGATTGAGATTGATTAAAATTTCTTGTCAATTGCTACTCCTTTTCATTGATTTATTTATTCAGTGTAAGTCTTCATTGTGGGTTTGTAGGTAATGCAAAAATAAATGATTAAGCATGCCATTAAGAAGTTAGAATGCAGTTAGGCAGACAAATTTATATATGCACCTAATAGCAGTCTAAACAAGGAAGTACACTTAAGGTTACACAAGTACCATGAGATTTCAGAAAAAGAGAGAGAAAGCAGGCTTTTGAGCACATGCGGAACTTTCTGAGATGTTAATATTTAAGCTCTTCCTTGAAGATGGCTAACACTGATGAGCATAGAATATCCCTTGGATATATGGATAATTATATAAAAGTGACCAATGGGTAGGACTCAAGAAGGGTGATAAAACACCTTTTAGAAATTTCATGGTGATATCTTTCTCAATCCTTTGCCATGGAAAGGATTTTAATGCAAAGTGGAGCAAAATTAATGATATCTACTTAATTTTAAACTGATGATTTCTGAAGATTAAAACCACGAATAAATGAGAATTTAAAGCCATGTGGATATGTTTTTGACATTCTTGATTTAGCATAGATGTTGAGCCGGTTTGTCTGTAACACAACAATGCTCTTAGGGACGGGAGTTCTGTCTCTTCCATGGTACTCTTGCATTGTTAGGAAGTCTAACTCAAACTCTCTCTCTCTCTCTCTCTCTCTCTCTCTCTCCCCCCACCACGTGAAGTGTCCTGACATGTTTTCAATTCAAGTTATTCATACAGTATAAGACACTTTGATAATAAGAAAATTCTTAAAACTTAGATGAGTGCCACTCCAGGTGGATGGCCAGTAATCACTGTGCTGACTACTCTAGAAGGGGGTGCCATGGCTCCTGGACTTGGAAAATCTGCAGTGGAAGGGAGAATGAGCAGTTTGGGCATTGACAGGGCCCTGGAACAGGTCCAAGGAGTGAGTCTATGTGAGGAGATAATGTTTTTGCTCTCCTAGCCTAGATATGTCAAATATAGCATCTAACCTAAACTTCACTGATATCTTCCTGTCTCCTTCCTTACCTTTGAATTCACTTGGAAACTAGCCTTCTAAATCTCAAAAGACTTAGCATGTTTTACAGAAGTCATGGACATAATGAGATGCATAGAATAACTAGGGCACCACATGGTAGGGGAAAATGGGAGGAGGGAAAAGACAAAAAAAGTGGGACAGAAAATCAATTTTCTAAAATAATTGTCTTCCATTACATTTTTTTCAAATTTTCTCTTGCTAATTTCAATCTTATGGTGAAATGAACCTCATGATTTTTTTGTTTGTTTTTCACTACATATTTCAAATACTCAGAAAACAATAGGAAAAACAAATACAGATATGGAAAAAGTACATCTTATGCATATCATTACACATTTTGCTTTTAAATCTTCTTTCCCAAAAAGCAATGGGAATCCATTCTGGTGAAAAATTTGCTCTTTATGTTAGATCTCTGACCAAATCCATGATGTCAGAAAGGAATAATTGATGGTTCCAAAGTGAAGAGTTTGAAGAACAGTTAGAGCTCTAGAGAGAAAAATGCCAGGCCTCTGGAATTGGACTGACACCATTTTTTTGGTTTTCTGAAGGCACATAGGGTCATTATTAAAGTGGTTGAGATATTTATTTCTGGCATTTCTGATTATAGCCTCTGAATTCCAATATACTAATTCCAATATACTGACGTTAAACTTAAGTCAAGATAATCTGAAGCTATTTTGGAAGTGCATTAAACTTAAACAGTGAGAGGACATATGTACACCTAAGTTGTAACCACTAGAGATGAGTAACTAATTTGTATCTAATTAGTAGAAGAATGGATTAGCATTGTGTTAATGATAATCAGCATTATGTTTTGCTTGCATCTTTTCATAAACATAAAACCTCAATTACAACATTAGGATTTCAGCTTGTGGATTTTAAAATGAGAAAGTAGGTATGGCTGTGATCTAAATATGCATTCATTCATATTTATTAAAATTTTGACATAACATACAGCAGTGTGAATTAACTCATATTTCTGCAAATTTAAAGATTAGATTATAATACACATATTATATGTTTAATCTTATTTCTGACATAACATTTATGAGAAGTTCTTTAAATATCCTAGAATTTGTTTCTCATATAAGTCAAATGCAGCATATGTCAGGTTTATGAGATCTAGAACAATTACTTAGAATAAGAATATTTATGACAACTCTAGTTTACATGTTTTGAATGTTCAAACTCTGTCTATTGCTACATAATATCTTTACCTATATATCCCTTTTGACAGTCATTATCCAAAATCACACATCTGATAACTCATTTCTTGTATCCTATATCTTAAGGCTACAAAGAGAACAAATGATTTCAGTTAATGCAGTCACAGCTGTGAGGGAAATAAATCAAAAAAGCATAGCAGTAATAGCAGTTTTGACCTTGTACAGAAAGGTCAGTTTTGCAGGTCAAAATATTTATTATTGGAAAACTCAGTCTTACATAATCTCATCCTTCTGCAGTTTTGATGTAAATAGAGTAGTGCCCCTAAATGGCCTTCCTAAGTGTAGCAAAGAAATTGGATGCTGAAATGATTGAGTCTGATAAGTTTTATTTTGGCAAAGAACAAAATCAATCAAGGATGTTCAATGGAAACCACAAAGAAGAGAGAATTAATGCATTATTTAGAAAAAAGCAGTTGTCTCTACTTCAAGTTTATGCCAGAAGTGTAGTTATAATGAATGGTAGCCTGGATTCTTTTCTTTGTTTGCATTCTTCTTTTCACTTAGGCTATTTTTCATTACAGAAATTCCCAGGGGGGTTATTTTAGTCTCAAATGATTTCTTTCTTTCTTTTTTTCTTTTTCTTATTTTTTTGAAGCAGCACAAGGCAGCATCTAATTTAGGGAAAAAGAATATCTCTGCTCCATCACAGAATGGATATCAAATTTAATTTTATAAGCTGCACATAATATGAGAACATGGTTTTTATCTTATTATGGTTTCAGAAAGTTTTCTCTGTGGAGTAGTAACATCTAGGGATTATTTTATCATTGTCAAATAATGTATTTTTAAAAATCATCACCTTAATATGTGGTACATTACTATATCTACATAGCACTTGTAATGGATATAGTAGGAGATCCCAAACTATGCTGGTTTTTTTTTTTCTTTTTTTTACATCTCACTCCTTTGTTTATATTAGATAATTTGCTAAAAAGCTTTCTTTGTAGTTCAACTAATTTAGTCTATAAATACTTCATCCTGTATTAGAAAATCATTTTGTTTTGTGAAATTATTTCAATGAAAACCAACCACTCTAACACATTTGAATAAATTTTTCTCCTTTCCTACCCCAGTCACACTCATTTTTAAATGAATTTTGTTTTAGTACTTAATTATTGAGCTGTATTGGCTTTCTGCAGTCATTTCATCCATTTGTTGTTATTTCTAATGGTTGCCTCACATAATCCAGCCTCACTTCTAAGCACTTAATAAATACATTGGTGGATTCTACCAGCCAAGAACCTAGCCCTACAACAAATTCAGAAGCATAACACATTTTCATAAATTGTGTTAAAAGATTAAAACATGCAAACTTCTCACTTTATGAAAAAACTGGGGAAATTGCCAATTCTTTTTGGAGCAAGGGACATTTGAAAGCTTTCTGAACTCAAGGATTTCTCAGGCTGGTCTGTAAGAGAGAGAAGTTCAAAAGGCAAACAGCAGGACATTTGTGTAAAAACACACAGATTGAAACACCATGATTCAGTCAAAGATTTCCAATAATTTCTTTTTGTGTACGAATTTGAACAAAGGGATTGGGAAGATCATGTGAGCATGAAAAAAGTATGCAAGAGTCAGATTATGATCAGTTAAATTGTGTGTCTTATTTGTCTAGCAGAGTTTCTCTCCTAGGTGTCTCTCCCTCTAACATTGTTTAAGTTTATTCCTTATTACTTATTCACATCAACTTAATTTTTCTTAAAATTATCTCTACTTATGAGAAATGAAATTTAAAAGGAAGACTTTATGAGTTTTCTGAAAAACATAGCCTTTACCAATGAAAACATTCTGAAAATAATGGTATTTATAACTTAAAAAATGATTTAATTAGAATAATAAAAACAATTTTATAACTATATATATATAAATTTGTTGTATATATTATTGATTAACTAGAATTTTATTAAATTGAATAAGGTCCATAGAAGATTCCTGACTCAATAATGCACTTTGTACAAGTTGTTTAGTTTCTCTGAGTGGTAATAAAAAATAATAGCTTATACCATTTACTATTGATATACATTGAAACATCTCAAAATTCAAAGACTTAAAACAACTTAGTATTTCTCATGATCCTATGGATCTCTGGACAGTTCTTTATCTGGTTTCTCCAGGGTCACTCTTTCTTCTGTTCTCAGTTGCTATTTGGCTGGGATTGCTAACTAGTTACTTTGATTTGTTTCTACTTAGCATCTCTATATGGCTTTAGTTTGGATTTATCCAGAGCATCACCATTCAGGATTCCAAGAGAATGAGTGGTTCATCGAAGGCTTGAATGAAAACTGGCATGATGTTCATTCTTTCATATGCTACTGAACAAACAAGTCCCTAAAACAGCCAGATTTAGGAGGCAACTTATCCCATGAGGTCTTCACAGCTTTGATCAGAGAAGCAGCAAACACAAATATGAAAAGAAGACATTTTTGATGGACATCCTTTGTGGCAATGAAACACAATGCTAGAGACCCATTACTTTTGTTCTGCTGTTTATCTTTTTGTTCCACTCAAAATAATTTCTAAAGTCCTTTTGATTTAACTTTATATCTCTGACTTATTTAGAAATCTTATACAATTTAGCAATATTTTAAGATTTTTCAAACTATCTTTTTATTTTTTATTTCTAATTTAGTTTCATTGTGATAAGAAAAGATGTGTTTGTGTAACTGAAAGCTCAGTCCCTGTCCCCAATGCCAATCAAGGCCAATTTAATAATGAGGACATGGTTTTGAGAAAAAGGAAAAAGAAAGTTTATCACTTTTCTAGCAAAGGAGAAACACAGGAGACTCCTGTCCCAAAGGCTGTGACTCTCTGGGTCCAGAGGGACAGGGGGGTTTTAAAGGTTTACATTCCAGGTGTGCTCTGGTAGGGTGTCCCAGGGCCCCCTGATGGAGTGTTAGGATTCATTTATTAATTTGGGAGATATTCACTTCCCAGATCCTCAGCAGGCATCTCCTTCCTGTAGCGGTTGTGTTCAAGGGTAGTTAACCAGGAGAAAAAAAGATAGGGAGGGAAAAGAGGAGAAGAAAGAAAAAAACATTAAAAAAAATAAAATAAACCTTAGAGCAAAGAGAGCTATATTTAGACAGTGAAGGGACCACTGTTACATTTGGAGAACATTATGCACTTGAACATGATTGAGACTTCTATTTAATGTCTCAGAATATGAAGAATGTTTTTTGTGCACCTGAAAAAAACTTGTTTTCCCTGCTGTCAGTGAAGTGTTCTATGATTGTCCAACAGATCAGGTTGGTTGATGGTGCTGTTCATGTTTTCTACATCCTTACCAGTGTGTGTCTATTTGTGCTATCAATTATTAAAATAGGTGCTAACATTTTTGAATAAAATTGTAGGTTTGTTTATCTCTTTAAAGGGCTATTGGTTTTTTGCTTCAAGTGTTTATAACCCCTGCTATCAGGAAATTAATATTTTAAGACTGAACAATTTACCATGATAATGACCCCATTATCCCTGGTAAGATAAATATTTTTTTACTTGATATCTACTTCTTTTTTTTGAAACTAAGATAGCCACTCTTGCTACCTTTAGTTTTGTCACAGTATATCTTTTTTATTGTTTTTTTCCAAACTATTTTTTATTTCCAAGTAAAATGGTTTTCATGTAGATATGTGTATATTGGTTTATTTTCAATCCAGTTTGATAATTTCTGCCTTTCAAAGAACTAAACAGAATTGAAATATTAGAGAAAAAAGTTCAGTGAAATAGAAGACTTACCAATAGAAAGTCTCCAATATAGAACACAGGAAAAAAAAACCTGAGGTGAAAACAAAAACAGTCCATCAATGGAATAGAATATGTGCAATGTCCTAGTCCATGTACATATGAATTTATCTATGTGACTGGGATTAAGTTCACTTTATTTTCTCTTCTCTATGTATTCTATCTTTAGCTATTTATTTTCTCTTCTCTATGTATTCTATCTTTCCTTTTCTTTCTTCCTCTTTCCCCTTTGAACAACTTTTTCTATTGAGATTTTTAAATGATTCCATGTTGTCATCTTTGTGGAAGTATTAATGATAACCTTTTTTATTATAGTGATTGCTTTAAGATGTGAAGTAAATTTTTTTAACGTATTATACTCACCTTCACTGATATTCTGCCATTTTGTGTATAATATTTTTTATTTGTTCTAATTAGTTATATATAACAGTAGAATGTATTTTGACACATCATACATAAATGGAGTATAACTTCTCAATTCAGGTTGTATATGATGTACAATATGTCCAATTCACTCTACTATCTTTTCTACCCTCATACCCTGACCCTGTCCTTCACTCCCCTCTGCCTAATCCAAAGTTTTACAAAGAAAGTTTATATATTTGCTGTCTGATATATTTTCCTTATGCTTGAAATCCTCCCTTCAATGTTGCTTGGATGCAGATGTGCTGGTAATTCTTAAAGTCTCAGTGTATCTCAAATAGTCTTAAGGACTATTTGACTTTGCTTTTGAAAGGCTTTTTTCTGGATAAAGAATACTGATTGACATTTTATTTTTCTTTAGTACTATAAAATGTCATTCCGTTGTTCTCTACTTTACCTTTATTACAATGAGAAGTTGGTTGTTGTTCTTGTCTTTATCACTTTATGTGAAATATACCTTTTTTCTTTGTTAACTTTAAATTTTTTCCTTCTTACTATTGGTTATAAGTGATTTATTATGACTTTTTTATATCATTTTCTTCATAATTCTAATGTTGTGGGTTATTGAGTATTTTGGATTTGTAGATTCAGAATTTTATCAGACATAATTTATTCTGAATTTTTTACTCTCTCCAATTTCAAATACTCCAATTACTTCTATTAATTCTGTGATCTGTAAATTCTGTATCAGTGCTGAAGTATTGCTTTTTTTCATTAGTTGTGGTATTTTTTTTTAGTTCTTCCTTTTTCTTTAAGACACTTTGCATATTTTGGGCAAATGCTCTAACAGTGACCTGCATACCCAGCCCCATGCATCTTAAGGTGAATTACTTGCAATGCATCTCATTGATGGACTGTTCCTTTTGTTTTCACCTCAGTTTTCTTCAGGTGTTCTATATTGGAGACTTTCTATTGGTAAGTCTTCTATTTCATTGAACTTTTTTTTCTCTAGTATTTCAATTCTGTTTAGTCCTATTTACTATGATTTTCATCTCGTATGCTATAATTTCCATTTTTAGAATTTCAGTTTGGATTTCATTTATAACTCCCATATTTCCATATCATGTTTTTATCATCTAGCTTTAATCTGTAATACAGTTAGAATAGCTGTTTTATATATCTTCTATTAATTCTATGATCTGTAAATTCTGTATCAGTGCTGAAGTATTGCTTTTTTAAATTAGTTCTGGTATTTCTTTTAGTTTTTCTTTTTTCTTTAATACTTTTGCATAGATGAAAGAAACAGTAAATTTTAATTTGTTGAGTGTTAGATTTTTTATACTTAAATAAATATTCTTGAGTATTAATTTAGGTTTGTAAAAAATGTATGTGGACTTGTTTGTGTGTGAGAGAGAGAGAAAGAAAGAGACAGAGACAGAGACTGAGGATTGAACCCAGGGAAACTCTACCACTACATTCCATCCCCACCCTTTCTAAGGGGTGAGCACTAAGTTGCCCAGACTGGCCTCAAACTTGTGATCCTCTGGTTTCAGCCTCCTGAGTCACTGGGATTATTGGTGTGGCATCCCTGTGTTCCCTAAGGTATTAGGAAACAGTTTGATATATTTAGGTCTTGTTTTTATCTTTCTTTTTATCTTAATTTTCCTCATCACCCTTGTTTGCAAGATTCAATTCAACAAGGAATCCTTTATAATTGAAAACTGGGGGAAAACTCACACTTGGGCCCTTAGCATGCTTCTCTTGAATGGATATCATTTATAGCAGTTGCAAACAGACAATTCCTTCTCCACCAGGAAAGCACCTTTCCAGAACCTTATTTTTCCTATCATGAGAAAAGATGAGATTAATTTTGGCTCTTGAGGTATCATCCTGAAAAAAGTGTTTGCCATTCAATTCAACAACACAGAAAATGTGCCCACATAGTAGATTTGTATTAAATGTCTTACCTCTTATGCTTTAACTTGCTAACTTCATTCTTTCTGCAAGATAAAAAAAAATGTTAGAGCTATAACTTGTTAAAACACATGTAAGTGCCCTAAATGTAAAGTTGAAAAAGCAAAGCATATCAACAAAATTACACATTGACCTATTTAAAAAGTCCTCATTTAGCACTACACCACTTTCAAAGGTTTCAGAGGATCTGCCCTATATATTTTCAAGTCAGAATAGCTATTGAAGTAAGGGTTCTCCTGATGAATAAGCTAATTTTTGCATTTCACTGAGGCACAGTTATAAATAGATACTAATGATTTTTTGGAAGCCTTGATGGTTTTTAGCACACTGTACATATTAATTATCAAATCATTCCAAGTTATTTGATTTTTCTCAGGAGGAAATTGCTGCAGGAAGTCAAAGAATTTATAACTTGAGCCCATAGATGCATTATATAGATATACAAAATATGGTTCACATGGATCCTGTGAAACAGGCAAAGCTGTCTCAATGGTATAAATTAATTATGCCAGGCATACTGCATTAATCCAGATTCCTTAGAAGCTTAATTAAAATAATATATGTTATAGAATTGTCATTCCAGAAACATGGAAAGCATGCTATAAATCCTTGAGGCAGTATATATTAATAATAGTAATACTTATTATCAATAATTAACCTGGAAAAACAAGATTATGCCAAGATATATTCCCTAGTCTCAATGCTTTCAAATAGCTAATAATTATTTTTTATTGTTCACACAATATGTCCAGTGCTTGTTGCTCAACTATTGTTGACACTTCTGGTAATTTAAACCCCCAGATTGATATGAGTTATTATATTGCATTTACCTGTTGCTCATAATATTCCAAAGAGTCTCACGACAGTAATTAAAATGACCACGTTCCTCTACACACAAAAGTTGGTTATGAAGTGTAATTATTTGGTGAGTAACTCCAATTTCCTCACATTACAGGAAAACAAGCTATGTTCCCTTTATCTTGCCTAATAAATAAACAAAAATGATTTTGTTGTATATCCAATCAATGTAATATTGTGTTCCCATGGAGACCGTGGAACAGATGGACTGTCAATTTCAATTCAGTTAATTAGGTGGCACATACAGTAAGGACCATGGAATAGTCCCTTAGGCTTCCCTGCAGTGAATTATTTGTTTTATTACCAATGACAAAGATTTGAGAGATTTTATGTGAAATAAAGTTTTAATGTAAAAGAAAAAATATTCACTAGAGTATAAGTACGTGTAATAAAAACTAAAATAAACCTGCACATGTCTTTTTCATTTTAATAAAATTTTTAAAGGTTATATAATATTCTATTGAATTGATATACCATATTTGGTACAATTTTCCCATCCTGAAGATTTTATGTTTTATAGTTTCAAGTGATAAAGAACATTAAAATGTACATATTAGGACAAAATATTTTTTCGTAATTTGTAACAAAACAAAAGGGAGACAGAGGCAAGATGCAGAGGCAAAACGCCTGCTCCTCTAAGCTTCTGGCTTTATTTATATCAATAGGTTACATTAGGTCACTGGCATCATTAGTACATTATTGTTTATTGTATAATTAAGCAGGATACAGTAGGTTATAATATAAGATGTTCTTATGATTAGATATGTGTTTCAGTCAAGCATGTATTAGTTATCTTAATAGTTCCTGGGAAAAACTACAGAATGTTCCAGCTACAGGGAAACAAGACACCTATTATTCTCTGGGAGTTTGCTCACCCGAGAAAACTCTCTGTCTTGTACATTTCCACAGCCAGAACCCTTACATTAATTACTAGGTTATTTATATGTGATAAATAAACAGAAAT
Organism: Geosciurus inauris; assembly: GCA_004024805.1. Classification (NCBI taxonomy): domain Eukaryota; kingdom Metazoa; phylum Chordata; class Mammalia; order Rodentia; family Sciuridae; genus Geosciurus; species Geosciurus inauris. The sequence continues at coordinate 163,776 of PVHX01000982.1, read as the reverse complement.
GAAATTCCTAAGACAGATACTAATACATTCCATGTCCTTTGTCAAATTGTTCAGCTGTTGATTTCTTTATTAAAAACATTTATAAAAGGCATGCTATATACCAATCAATTTCCTAGGTGATTAAGTGCTCACATACACACATACACGACGCATAAGAGATCAGTCTCTGGTATCATGGAGTCTACATTCTGATTGAGTATTTTTTTTTTTTTTTACTAAAGTGGTGCATTGTGTTGATCCTTGTTTTCTGTAAATATTACCTTCTTAGCAGGTCTAAGGTAAATATATTCAATGTAACCAAAATTTACTATATTGTTTAATTGTGCAAAAATTCTACTTAAAATTCATTTTATTCTGCTTTATATACTGTTTTATTCTGATACTTTCTTTTCATTCATCTTGAGAGTGATAAGGACATTCAACACTAGATTTTTCCCTTTCCTCATGAATTTATAAACATCAGATTGACAGTTGAAGCCAACAAAACTAACAGTGTCTGAATATGTTTTTAGTGTATGTACATGAAACATCTAGGACCACTAAATAAATGGAGAGAGAAAAAAAGGAACCAACAGAGTGGAAATTTTTCTACATTCTTCCTAAATCAATAATACATTGCTTCTGAAAAGACTGTGCAGAGCTAACGCATGTTATAATCCCTAGAGCAACTACTGAAAGAGCAACAACTAACAGCAGCAACCAATTAAAAAAAATATGCAAACTGACAAGGTCAAAAACAATGTATAAATTAAAATAGAATGCTAAACTATATTCAAATGATGCAGAGGAATGCAGAAAAGCAGAAATCGGTGAACAAAAGTCAAAGACAACATACTGAAAACAAATAAAAAAGTGTTAGACACAAATCCAAACAGATCAATAATATGATAATGCAACTAGTCTAAGCACATCAATTAAAGGACATATTATCAGTATAGTTGTAAAATATGAACCAATTCTATTCTATCTATAAGAAACTCAATACAAATATATGCCAAGATATAGACTAGCTAAAAATAAAAGAATGGAAATAGATGCACCACATGTATTAGTCTGAGTTCTCCAGAGAAATAGAATCAATAGGATCTTTATATATACAGTTTATTTTGAGTAACTGGGCCACACAATTACGAAGTCTGAGAAGTCCCATAATGTGCAGTTGGCCAGAGGGAGGTTCAGTAAAGCCAATGGTATAGTTAAAGTCTGAGCCCAAAGGCCTGAGAACACAAGAGTAGGTGATGTAAATCTCAGTCTGAACTTGAGTCTAGAAGATGGAGAACACTGATGTTTCTCAAAGAGAGGCAGACAGAAGAGTTCTCCCTTACATAGGCTTTATTCTATTTAGGCTTTCAGTAGATTGGAAGAGGCCAACCCACAGTGGGGAGGGAAACTGATTTTATCAGCCTATCAATTCAAATGTTAATCTAATTCAGAAACATCCCCACTGATGCCCTCAGGACGATGTTTAAGGATACATTTGGCCCGCAATACACTGATACCACATCTATGGATTCTACCAATTGTAGATCAAAAATAATAAGGAAAAAAAAAAACAGCTGCATTGTTGCTGATGTTTACTATGGAGTTAGGCCTATAATGGCTGCCTCTGCATTGAACAAATACAAACATTTTTTTCTTGTCATTATTCTCTAAATAATACAGTATAATAATTACTTATACAGCATGTACATTATAAATAGGTATTATAAATAACCTAGAGATAATTTAAATCATAAGCGAGGATTTGTGTAAGTTACATGCAAATACCATACTGTTTTATATAAGGGACTTGAGTGTCTGAGGATTTCAACAACCACAGGAGGTCCTGGAACCAATCTCTTGTGAATATGAAGGGCCAATATCTTTGCACTTCATGATCCTATCAAATGACACAAAAACTTAACCCTCACAAGTCCATTCTTTAACAATATGATGTACACATTCATCTCATTAACCATACAAGATCTTCAAATAAAGGCAAAAACATGATCATGGTCCATCCAACACGCTATAGCTATCCAGTACAGAATAAAAACTTCCCTTAAATTTTCCCAGATGAGAAAGTAAAGTCCTTGTTTACTTTTCTCCTATCCTGTAATTTAAATACCATGACATAAAATTAAATATACTAAATATAATTAGATAGAGTTAATACAAATCTTGTGTCACATGGTAAATAAAAGATGGAAGAAAAAAGTCATTTGAAACAGAAAGACAGACAATGTATAGTCTACTTGCTCTCATTCTACAGAACCAAACACAATACACAACTACTAATCATAAATTATGAAAACGAGTTCACCCCTTCACATGTGTTCTCTTTTAAAACTGCCAATTCATGGCCCCCTTGGAAAAGCCTAAGGAATTATGCCCACAGGAATAAAGACATAGCCCCACAGGCTGTGCTTCCTTGTCTTTCTTTCTCACCCACAGATTAAGCTTTCACTCCCTCCAGACTTACCATAGCCTCCACTGGAATGCTAACATCTCTGGAACCTGTGATAATTCATACATTTCTTCTGTTGCATGCGTTTGGGTTTCACCCCTCATTGTGTGTCATCTGACACACACACAAATAACTTGTTTCCCAGGTCAGGGCTGTCTTGACTATGACCACTCTCAAGAGAGTGACTTCAAGACTAAATTACACAGAAACCATAGCAATAAACATAACCACAGAATGCTACTAACTTCAATAGAGAACCTGGACAGTTGCATTAGCCAAATAAATTGCAAATTGTTATGATTGTTAGTTTTTCTATGACATTTGTAAAACAATCATTCAAAATAGGCATTCTATTGTGCTGATGTATGTTCTGCATTTTCTTTTGACTAAACAAATTATCTTGCTCCAATACATTTCTATGGAAGTATATTGGACTTATATCATCCAGTTATATTTCTGAGTATTGTCATCAGTACTGTTATAGAAAATCCCCTAAAATGAGAGAAAAAAAATAATAAGACTTTCAGGCTATTACATAAGCTAATTATTTTGTAAAACTATACATCTAGCCTAAAACTATTATTGTGATGTGTAGTGTGCAACTTCAGAGTTTTATTGGCTTCCCATGTGATGGATTAAATTTGTGCCTAAACTTGATTTTTAAAGTAAATAATTATAATTTCTTTAATAGTACTTATTATTAAAAGATATAAATTTTATAGTAAAAAATTATAATAAAAAGAGAAAATATACATTTATGGAACTAATGTCTTTGGAGTGTTTGAAGAGTATAAATTTTAGTTGAGTTCTGATATAGTGATGAATTAAGAATCTTATATTGTTTTCCAGATAATCTGAGTAAGATATTGGGCATTTACCTTTTACTCTGTTTTTTTTTTCAAAATTTAAATAATTTAATTTATTAATATTATTTTCAAATTTAAAGATGTCCCCACCAAAATTAGACTTATAAAATTCTCGGATGGTCAAGCTATTGAGTGGAACAAATGAGAAAAGGAAGAAATTAAACCTTTGTATGTCATGCCACCATAACTCATATTAATTAATATTTGCTGCACTGTTTTCTCTGTGCAAAGATTTTGATGTTCATTTCAAAATGCAACTCACACAATAATTTAATGAATCAATTATTATTTAACTTTTTCAGTCTTTTCCAGGGTTTTATGGATAGTAATGACAAAGCTGAAATGTTGAGACCAGAGCTACCTGACATCTTATCTGGCCTTGAACAAAGAGGATATGAAACTTTTTACCTTTCCAATCCCAGAGAGCAGTTACCTATCTTAAAAAGCTAAGCATGTGGGCTGGGTTGTGGCTCAGTGGTAGAGTGCTTGCCTAGCATGCATGAGGCACTGGGTTTGATCCTCAACACCACATAAAAAAATAAAATAAAGGTATTGTATCCATCTAAAACTAAAAAATATATTTAAAAAAAGCTAAACATGCCTCAATACTTTTGCAGATCTCCACTTCTTGTATAAAGCTTCCTGTTCATTGGGCCATTTCTTAACGCATGTTCATTGGCTCTTTCTGAAGGTATTTGTCAATGTGAGCTGTTCTTCACAGTAAACCTAATTATTTCAGAGGGAATCACTTACGCACTGAGAGAATTTGTCTCAGTGTGAGTACCTGTGCACAATTTACTGGAAAACTTATACTTCCTTAACACTTTTATAGGCAAGAAACACTATATGTTAGATGTAGTTACAAAGAGTAATTACTCCAGTTATAAACTACACACTATAAAAATAGCAGTAATTTTGCTTCAATAGATAAGGACAGATTCTCTTGCCATTTTTTTCTTGGACTTATCTTTTTCTTTTTGAAGACCTGTCACTGTAACTCAACTGTGCTGTAACTTTCATGATGCCATAATTCCACTGGGACTTGAGGAGCTCATAATGTGTGGGTTGGGACAGTTCTATCAGAGAGCCATGGGTACCATGTATCTTTTAGTCACAGTTTATAGAAAGGACACTAATTCATGGCCTCTATTTACAGATGGCATAGTTGAAGCATTCTATATTCGGTATAATGAATCAACCCAGGGTAATTCCCAGGAAAGCTCCTAAATTTTGTTGTTGTTGACAGTAACTTTTTATCTTCATGCAAAAATATCAGGTGATACTGAATTATAATGGAAGTGATTTATGTTTGAAATTAGTTTATCAATCCATACTTTTCACCTTCAGATAGTAAATTATGGCTACAACTTGTAAGAAGTTCATCCATTTGTTGGAGAAATTGCACAAAAAGGAAGCAAATGTTTATTTAGTAAAACAATAGCTTAATGAGAATGTAGAAACAGCAAATGCCATAGATAAAACAGAGAAATTACCAGAGACTTGACTGGAAACTTTGCTTAAGAAACGTGGCGTTAACTAAACCTTAGACTGTCTAGAGAAGGCCACTAGTAAAAAGGTCGTATGAGTGTGAAATTTTTTCTTGGATAAATGAGACTAGTCTATCAACTGTCTTTTTAAATTTATTTTTCTTTCTTGTTTTTTGTTTGTTTGCTTGGTTGTTTTTGTGTTTTGTTGTTGTTGTTGTTAATCATTATATTACCTTGCATCTTTTTTGGTCTAAGTCATCTGGAATATTTAACAAGTAAGACAGAACATGGCCTTCTGAATGGATGAATAAAATATATGACTATATTCTCATTCTCATTTTAGCAGGGCAGCATGACAGACCCTTGACAATTTTAAATCTTTAAGTGAAAATTTTCACCCATTCAATGTTGTCTTACAAAAACAATGTCTTGGAATATAAAGAAGGAAAGAGAAAATTTCTTAGTTCAAGCCAAATAAAGGAATGAGACATAGAGATACTAAATCAAGTTTCATACAAACACAGAAAGAAATGATCCAGATACAGTAAGGCATTTGCAAATTTAATGAGTAGAGAACACTATCCATATATATTTTTTAAAATATGGAGAAAGTTATTAATTACAAGACTTTTTCTCCCTTTTCCACCCTACATATTTACTACATAAAAAGTAATTGTAAAAATAAACCTCTTTCCCTCTTTTGGGGCAAATACTTTGAAAATACTCCTAGACTGGGAGGTGAGTTTGCCTAGAGACATGCTTTTCATAAAGGTCCATAATTCCTAAGCTCCATTCTAGGAAGCAGAGGGCAAGTAAAACTCATAACTACTGTCTGTTCAGTGATATGCTTGTTCTGATAGAAATGAGTCAATCTGGGCTGCAAAGATTTTTTTTTAGAAGAAATGTCTTCCAAGAAGAAAATTTGAATGGAATAAATAAGCAACCTTTCAAATGAGAGAGAACTAGAAACAGATATATAGAGGTACATATTTAAAATTTAAAATATTGCACATTTGTTGAGCAAATCACTCTCCAATCTAATTTCAGTCAATTTGCATGGTCTTTTAGTATTGATTTGTTTCTATTCATGAGGAAAAGAATTAGTTAGATCATTGTATTTCCCTTTACAAAGGGGTTATTCTTTAGACACACCATTTCTACAACAATATTTTGTGAAAATACTATAATTTGATATATATTGTTACAGTCTGGATGTGAGGTGTCCCTCAAAAGCTCACATGTGAGACAATGCAAGACAGTCCAGAGGGAAAATGATTGTGAGAGTCTTAACTCAATCAGTGAATTAATTCCTAAAGGGATTAAGTGAGTAGTAACAGAAGTGGTAGGGTGTGGCTGGAGGAGGTGGGAATTAGGGCATGGCTTTGAGTATATATTTGCATCTGGAGAGTGGTGTTTCTCTCTCTGCATCTTGATCACCATGATATGAACTGCTTTCCTCTGCCACACACTCTGCCATGATGCTCAGCCTCACCGCGAGCCCTGAGGAATGGAGTTGGCCTTCTCTGGATTAAGACTTCTGAAACTGTGAGCCCTCAAATAAACTTGTCCTCCTCTATAGTTGTTCTAGTCAGATCCTTTAGTCACAGCAGCAAAAAATCTGACTAAAACATATATTTATAATGAATTTCTTCTTTTATTTGTTCTAATTAGTAATACATGACAATACAATGCACATTGATACATCATACATAAATGGAGTATAATTACTCATTCTTCTGGTTGTACATGATGTAGAATCCCACCAGTCATGTAGTCCTATATGGACATAGGGTAATAACGTCCAATTCATTTTACTACTCTTCCTACCCCCATACCTCCTCCACTCCCTTCACTTCCCTCTACCTAATCTAAAGTAACTCTATTCTTCCCTAGTCTCTGACCCTAATTGTGAATTAGTATCCACATATGAGAGAAAACATTTGACCTTTGTTTTTTGGGATTGGCTTATTTCGCTTAGTGTGATATTCTTAGCTCCATCCATTTACCAGTAAATGTCATTATTTCATTCTTCTTTAAGGTTGAGTAATATTCCATTGTGTGTATATACCACATTTGCTTTATCCATTCATCTGTTGAAGGGCACCTAGTTTGGTTCCATAGTTTGGCTCTTGTGAGTTGAGCTGCTATAAACATTGATATGGCTACATCACTGAAATATGCTGAGTTTAAGTCCTTTGGGTATAAAGTGAGAAGTGGGATAGCTGGGTCAAATGGTGGTTTCATTCCAAGTTTTCTGAGGAATTTCCATATTGCTTTCTTTAGTGCTTGTACCAATTTGCAGTCCCACCAGCAATGTATGAATGTACCATTTTCTCCACATCCTTGCCAACATTTATTGTTGCTATATTTATAATAAATTTCTAACTTCAACAACAAAATTTGTACTTAATAAAGAATTCCCTGAATTGGTCCTAAAAAGTTATATATCATAGCTACGTATATCTTTCTTCTGAGTCACTTTTGTGTCAATTCTTAAAAAAGCGTTATATTGTGGCACATCACTCTTCTGGGGAAAATATCTAAGTAGATTAAAAAAATACCATCAATCCTCCAAATGCCTGAAATGTAAAAATTAACACTAAGGATTAGACTATTAAGGTGAAAATGGATTTTCTCCACTTAACAAATTAGTAGTACAGAGTCATAGCTTATATGTTCATGTACTATTTCTAACAAATAAATCAAATTACAGATTTCATATCACAATGCATGTCCATTGGTTCTGTATAAAAAAAAACTAAAGAAAACAACTTTTACATTTTCATTTTGCAAGTGTTTACAAGCAACATTAATAGTTAAAATTAGTTAAAATTAATACCATAGTTCAGTATGAGGGGAACATTTCTGAAGGATTGTAAAGAGCAGAGTATTCTGATTCAAGAGTTTTAGGAAGTCAACTCCAGTATGGGGAAAAGTTTCAGAAAAACTCACTGATGTATTGACAGTAAAGAAGTATTATCTATTTACTGTTATAAACAAATAGTAAATTTTGGAGTAAGGCAAATTAAAATTTAAGTTGAAGTAAAAAAAGCAATATATTCTAGATATTTGGGTCATATAAAGTATTAATTTCTATCATGTCATTTGTAATTTATTAACTCTAGGAAGTTATAGAATCTGTTATGAGAATGGTTCTTTGCACAATATCTGAGAAGCACCTACTTAAATAACAAAATATACATCAGAATAATTTATGAGGAATATGTTCTTTTGAGAATGTTCCCTTAAGACATATATTATGTGCACAGATATTTCTATTTTAAAGAAGGTTTTTTTGCTTGATGTTTCCACTTTTAGGGGAGAGGTGTGCATTTGAAAGGAGGACTTAGAACGAAGCTCCTTTTATATTTCTTCTAGAAAATGAAAATCTACTGTGTAATTATGAGCACTTTACTAATGAATAAATGTTTCTTTCACTTAAACTGTTTTTGTCCAAATATAACCCTGTCCATGAGAGTTTTCTTTGTGGTTTTAGTTTTTGTTTTTTGATTGATTTTTGTGGTTGCTGTGTTTGTTTTGGTTTTTGTCTTGGAAGAGAATCAAATAACTGTATGTCTGTGATGACACAAATACATCTCTGGCTCCATGAAGTCCAGTTAAATTTGTTTGAAGAAATATCTCCCTGGGCAGTCCCTCTGAGGCCCAGTGATTTAATGTTGGCTCCTTAAGCACATTAGCACAGACAGAGATAGGAACCAGAGAGAATAGACCTACTTTAGTTCTAATTGGAATACCTATTAAAGTTGATTCACTTCCTTTATTAGTACCTATCTTTTTTCACTATCCCTTTTCCCTGCTCACCTGATCAAATAGACTTGTGCTTCAAATCTTAGCTTATATGCTATTGCAGTTTTCTTGGGTTCTGAAACTAGGTTGCAGGTCTTACTTGCATTCCCAAATCACTCAGACAATATCGTATTGGCTTATACTTTCCAGTTGCCTGTCTATAGTTCCCATTAAACTATATAAACTCAAGTTTACTGCTGGATACTTGGCATAAATATTCTCTATCTGGTATTATAAAATTCAATATCTATTAAAGAGATTGTGTGAGGGGATATAAATGATTCATATTCTTTAGAGATGGAATAAATAGTTATGTGGTTTGTTGAAGTTTATGTCATCTTCACGATACTATATTAACTTATTAAGCCATTTGTCCTACCCATAATATATAATAGTCCTAGCTCCTAGGATCTGATTGGCAAACATTGCCTTCTCCAAGACTTACTGAATTTATTCATCAAGGGATAAATGAGTGCATGATGTGCAAGACAAAAAAGAAAAAAGAAAAACATCTACTGTGAACTGAATGTGTCCCCAAAATTCATGTTTTAAAAACTTAATTCTCAATACAGTAGCATTGATTGGGAGGCAGAGCTTAACAGGAGCTATTCAGATCATGAGAGTTCCACTTGCATGAATGGGTTGATGCTGTTATGAAAATGACTTGCAGGAGCATCTTCACTCTCTTTTGCTCTTATGTCATGTGAGAAATAGCAATTCTCCCACCTGAAGGACACATCTGTGAAGGTGCCATCCTGGAAGCAAAGACTGGGATTTCACCATGTACCAAACCTGCTGACACCTCCATCTTGGACTTTCCAGTCTTCAGAACTATGAGAAATAAATTCTTATTTATAAATTACTCATTCTGTTGTACTTTGCTATGACAATACCAAGACAGTAAGACAGAAATTGATTACAGAGCAATTAATTGTTGCCATAATAAATACTTACAAATGTGGAAGAAACTTTAAACTAGATGTTAGGAAAGGTTGGAAGAGTACTTTCCATGATTCTTGTTTCATTCATAACTATCTTCTGAACCTGGGATTCTGAGCATTCAGAAACTGTCAGGAAATTATCACCTGTTATTTTAGTCAGCTTTTCTTGCTGCTGTTACTAAAGGACCTGACCAGAACAACTATAAAAGAGGAAAAGTTTATTCAAGGGCTCAGAGTTTCAGAGGTCTTGGTCCATAGAAGGTCAGCTCCATTCCTCAGGGCTCCAGGTGAGGCAGAACATTATGGCAGAAGAGTGACAGAGAGAAGCAGCTCACATGTTGATCAGAAGCAGAGTCCACTGACCAGACACAAATAAATACCCAAAGCCACGCTCCAATTCCCACCTCCTCCAGCCACATCCTACCACTTCAATTACCACTCAGTTAATCCCTATCAGGGGATTAATTCACTGATTGGGTTAAGACGCTCACAACCCAATCATTTCTTCTGTTACCCTTCTTGCATTGTCTCACATGTGAGCTTTTGGGGGACACCTCACATCCAAACCATAACCCTTGTATAGATACTTCTAGGTATCTATATGTATTCTATGTGTAGGAATTACAGACTGCCTTTTATTAAAAATAGTTTTGCATGGGTCTTTGTCTCCTACCACCTGACAATTCCTGATGGATAGAATCAGTGTTTAGAAGACTTTTGAAGATTCCATATCTTCCTTCTCTTGTCTTTGAATCCTTTTGAATGACTAATATCATTCTATACTACAACTCACTTACACCTTTTAATAATGGAAAATTGTCACTTAAAATTGTGATATGTCAAATTTTTGGTCCATTGACATTGGGTTAAACAGATACTATAAATTCAATCTTTTTCTTCTTTCAGGAGTCAGAAAACTAAGGGCTTAGTGATGGCCACTGATATTATAAAAAATGTCTTTGAGGCACAGTTCAGTTATTGAGATAAAGACCACATGGTTCACAAAACCTAAACTGCTTCCTTTTGGCCTTTTACAAAAATGTGTGTCATCTCCTACTCAAACTATATCCCCCATAGAAAGATGGACTCAGATGATTGATAAATAAATCAATACATACATACATACATACATACATACATACATACATACACCTTTATGAAATGTAAGGTCTTTATTTTTTCTTGATTTTTCTTCATCGATTAATCTGAGGTTAGGGTAGGAACTGAATGAATTTAGCTGATATTAATGCTCCCATGCTTGACTAAGCTGCCCATAATTAGTAGCAGGATATTGACAATTTTCCACTTATATCATTTTAATTTAATGAGAACAAACTCCATTTTGTAAGTAATGGAAAACTGTAAAAAAAAATCATGACATCATCATTAACAGGTTTCCAGAAAGAAATTATATTTTCCATTTTATGTAGAAATTTACAGTCTATAACTTTATTCAAATCCATATGGGCCATGAAGAGTTGACAGCTGTCAGACAAGGTCAGACAAAATGACTCATTATATCAGGTTTTTTAAAAAAGCCTGACCAACTGTTTTGTTCCTATACTTAGTTACTGACTAACCATTTTGGCAAGAATTTTGTATCCTTTTGCCTTATGGGTTCACAGAGTATTCATGCTAGAGAAATTTTTAGCATCCATACTAGACAAATTTTTAGCATCCAGAGTAAAAATAAGTATAATTTAGATTGATTCTATAATTGTGTGCCTGCCTGTATATGAAGAAGGAAAGTTACACACGTGATTTGTCAACTTTGAACTATAAAATATGGATCACAACATTTATTTGATCTCCATTCATTTTCAGCTCATTTTATTTAAGAATTACATGTGGATTAATTAATTTAATTTTTAATATACTATATTTTATTTTGATTTATCCTTTTTGAAATCTTTTTTTCATTTTTTAAAAATTTATTTATTCTACTTAGGTATGCATAATAGCAGAATGCATTTTCATTCGTTGTACACAGATGGAACACAACTTTTTATTTCTCTGGTTGTACGTGATGTATAGTCACATCATATATGCAGTCATACATGAAGCTAGGACTGTGATGTCCATCTCATTTCATCATCTTTACTGTCCTCATGCCCTCTCCCACCTCTCTCCCCTTTGACCAAACTTCCTCCATTTTTCCCATGTCCAATCCTCCATTATGAATCAGCATCCACTTATCAGAAAGAACATCTGCCATTTATTTTGGGGGGGTTGGCTTACTTCATTTAGCATGATATTCTCCAACTCCATCCATTTACCTGCAAATGCCATAGTTTTATTCTCTTTTATTGCTGAGTAATATTCTGTTGTGTATATATGCCACAGTTCCTTTATCCATTCATCTACTGAAAGGCATCTAAATTGGTTCCACAGTTTAGCTATTGTGAATTGAGCTGCTATAAACATTAAAGTGGCTGTGTCAATGTAGTATGCTGTTTTTAAGTCCTTTGGGTATAGACCAAATATTGAGATAGCTAGGTCAAATGGTGGTTCCATTCTAAGTTTTCTAAGGAATGCCATACTGCTTTGCAGATTGGTTGTACCAATTTAAAGTCCCACCAGCAATGTATGAGTGTGCCTTTTCCCCCACAAACTCATCAACACTTATTGTTGTTTGTATTCTTGTTCATTGCCATTCTGACTGGCATGAGATCAAATTTTAGAGTAGTTTTGATTTGCATTTCTCTAATTGCTAGAGATGTTGAACATTTTTTCATATGTCTTTTGATCGCTTGTCTATCTTCTTCTGAGAAGTGTCTGTTCAGCTCCTTAGCCCATTTATTGATTGGGTTGTTTGTTTTTTTGGTGTTAAGTTTTTTTGTGTTTTTTGTATATCCTGGAGATTAGAGCTCTATCAGATGTGTGTGTGGCAACAATTTGTTCCCAGAATGTCGGCTCTCTGTTCACTTCATTGATTGTTTTTTTTCCTGAGAAGAAGCTTTTTAGTTTGAATCCATCCCATTTATTGATTTGTGACTTTACTTCTTTTCACTAGAAGAGTCTTGTTAAGGAAGTAAGGTCCTAATCTGACATGATGAAGATTTGGGTCTACTTTTTTTTCTCTTAGGTGCAGGGTCTCTGGTCTGATTCCCAAGTCCTTGATCCACTTTGAGTTGAGTTTTGTGCCTGGTGAGAGGTAGGAGTTTAGCTTCATTTTGCTGCATATGGATTTCCAATTTTCCCTGCACCATTTGTTGAAGAGGCTATCTTTTTTCCAATGTACTTGTTTGGCACCTTTGTCTAGTATAACATAACTGTATTTGAGTGGATTTGTCTCTATGTCTTCTATTCTGTACCATTGTTCTACATGTCTATTTTGGTGCCAGTACTATGTCTTTTTTTTTTTACTATAGCTTTGTAGTATGGTTTAAGGTCTGGTATTGTGAGGCCCTGCTTCACACTTTTGCTAAGGATTGCCTTGGCTATTCTGGGTCTCTTATTCTTCCAAATGAATTTCATGATGCCTTTTCTATTTCTATAAGTAATGATGTTGGGATTTTAATTAGAATTGCATTGAACCTATATATCACTTTGGGTAGTATGGCCATTTTGACAATATTGATTCTGCCTATCCAGGAGTATGGGAGATTTTTCCACCTTCTAAGGTTTTGTACAATTTCTTTCTTTAGTGCCCTGAAGATTTGTTGTAGAGGGCTTTCAGCTCTTTTGTTAAATTGATTCCTAATTTTTTTTTTGAGGCTATTATGAATGGGGTAGTTTTCCTAATTTCTCTATCAGAGGGTTCATCATTGATATATAGAAATGCAATTGATTTATGGGTGTTGAATTCATATTCTGCTACTTTGCTGAATTCATATATTAATTCTAGAAGTTTTCTGGTAGAATTTTTGGATCCTCTGAGTATAGAATTATGTCGTGAGCAAATAATGATAGTTTGAGTTCTTCTTTTCCTATTTGTATCCCTTTAATTTTTTTCATCTGTATAATTGCTCTGGCTAATGTTTCAAAGACTATGTTGAATAGCAGTGGTGAAAGAGGACATCTCTGTCTTTTTCTCATTTTTAGAGAGAATGCTTCCAATTTTCTCCATTTAGGGTGATGTTGACCTTGGGGTTAGCATAGATAACTTTTACAAAGTTGAGGTATGTTCCTTCTATCCCTAGTTTTTCTAGTGTTTTGAACATACAAGGGTGCTGTATTTTGTCAAATGCTTTCTCTGCATTAATTGATAAAATCATGTGACTCTTACCTTTAAGTCTATTGAGGTGATGGATTTCATTAATTGATTTCCATATGTTGAACAAACCTTGCATCCTTGGAATGAACCCCACTTGATTATTGTGCACTATCTTTTAAATATGTTTTTGTATGTGATTTCCCAAAATGTTATTGAGAATTTTTCATTTATGTTCATCAGGGATATTGGTCTGAAATTTTCTTTCTTTGATGTGTCTCTGTCTGGTTTTGGTACTAGGGTAATACTTGCCTCATAAAAGGAGTTTGGAAGGGTTTTCTTCTTTCTATTTCATAAACTAGTTTGAGAAGTATTGGTATTAATTCTTCTTTGTAGGTCTTGTAGAACTTGGCTGAGAATCCATCTGATCCTGGTTTTTTCTTGGTTGGCAGGCTTCTGATTTGATCTTCTATTTCCTTGCTTGAAATTGACCTGTTTAAGTTATGTATGACCTCCTGATTCAGTTTGTGCAGGTCACTTGCCTCTAGAAAGTTGTTGGTGTCTTCAGAGTTTTCTACTTTACTGGAGTATAGATTTTCAAAATAGTTTCTAATTATCGTCTTTATTTCAATAGTATCTGTCATAATACTTCCTTTTTCATCACGAATTTTAGTAATTTGGGTCTTCTCTCTCCTTCTTTTCATTAGGGTGGCTAAAAGTTTGTCAATTTTGTTTATTTTTTCAAAGAACCAGCTTTTTGTTTTGTGGATTATTTGAATTGTTTCTTTTGTTTCGATGTCATTGATTTCAGCCCTGATTTTAACTATTTCTTGTCTTCTAGTTCATGTTGGTTTGTTCCTCTTTTCCTAGGGCTTTGAGATGTAGAGTCAAGTCATTTATTTGTTGACTATTACTTCTTTTAATAAATGAGCTTAATGCAATGAACTTTCCTCTTAGCACTGCCTTCATGGTGTCCCAGAGATTTTGATATGTTGTATTGGAGTTTTCATTTACCTCTAAGAATTTTTTTATCACTTCCCTGATATCTTCTGTTATCCATGCATCATTCAATAGCATATTATTTAGTTTCCAGGTGTTGGAGTAGTTTCTATTTTTTAATCTGTCATTGATTTCTATTTTTATTCCATTGTGACCAGATAGAATGCAGAGTAGTGTCTCTATTTTTTTTTATTTGCTAAGGCTTGCTTTGTTACCTAACATATGACCTATTTTGGAGAAGGATCCACGTGCCGCTGAGAAAAAAGTGTATTCGCTTGTTGATGGGTGGAATACTCTATATATATCTGTTAAGTCTAAATTATTGATTGTTTTATTGAGTTCTATGGTTTCTTTGTTTAGTTTTTGTTTGGAAGATCTATCCAGTGATGAGAGAGCTGTGTTAAAGTCACCAAGTATTATTGTGTTGTGATCTATTTGATTCTTGTAGTTGAGAAGGATTTGTTTGATATGCATGGATGCCCTATTGTTTGGGGCATAGATATTTATGATTGTTATGTTTTGTTAATGTATGATTCTCTTAAGAAGTATGAAATGTCCTTCTTTATCCCTTTTCACTAACTATGGTTTGAAGTCCACTTTATCTGATATGAGGATGGAAACTCCTGCTTGTTTACATGGTCCATGTGAGTGATATGTTTTTCCCACACTTTCACTTTCAGTCTGTAGATGTCTTTTCCTGGTAGATGAGTCTCTTGAAGGCAGCATATTGTTGGGTCTTTTTTTTTTTTTATCCAGTCTGTCAGTCTGTCTTTTAATTGATGAGTTTAGGCCATTCACATTAAAGGTTATTATTGAAATATGAATAGTAATCCCAGTTATTTTGATTTTATTTTTAGTTTTTACCTTGACTTGGTTTCTCCTTTGATAGGCTCTTCCTTTAGTGTAGTTCTCTCTTTGTATATTTTCATTGTTGGTTATCATTTCCACCTCATGGAATATTTTGCCGAGAATGCCGTGTAGTACAGGCTTTCTTGCTGTAAACTCTTTTAACTTTTGTTTATCATGGAAAGTTTTTATTTCATCATCAAATCTGAAGCTCAGTTTTGCTGGATATAAGATTCTGGGTTGGCATCTATTTTCTTTCAGAGATTGGTGTATGTTGTTCCATGATCTCCTGGCATTTAGGACCTGGGTTGAAAAATGTGCTGAGATCTGAATTAATCTCCCCTATATGTAATCTGATTCCTCTCTCTTGCAGCATTTAAAATTTTATCCTTATTCTATGTGCTGGTCATTTTCATTATAATGTGCCTTGGTGTAGATCTATTGTAATTTTGTACATTTGGTGTCCTGTAAGACTCTTGTAAATGATTTTCCAATTCATTTTTCATGTTTGGGAAATTCTCTGATACTATTTCATTGAAGAGATAGTGCATTCTTTTGGTGTGAAATTCTGTACCTTCTTCAATCCTGATAAATCTTAGATTTGGTCTTTTGATGCTATCCCATAATTCTTGTATGTTCTGTTCATGGTTTCTTATGATCTTGCCTGCATGGTCAACTTTATTTTCAAGATTGTATATTTTGTCTTTATTATCTGAGGTTCTGTCTTCCAAGTGATCTAGTCTGCTGGTGATGCTTTCTATTATATTTTTTATTTGTTTATTGTTTCCTTCATTTCAAGAATTTCTGATTGTTTTTTTTTTCATAATCTCTAGCTTTTTCTTAAAGTAATATTTTGCTACCTTTATTTGCTCTCTTATCTCTTTGTTGGAGTGATCAATGGTTGCCTTTATTTGCTCTCTTCTTTGTTGGGGTGATCAATTTTTGCCTGTATTTGTTCACTTAAGTCATTCTTTAATTAGCAGATCATTTTAATTATTCTGAATTCCTTCTAACTTTTCAATACTGTGCTGTCAAAGGATTCTATTATTGTAGTATCTTAGTTTATTTGGGGCACTTTCTTCCCTTGTTTTTTCATGTTGATTATATATATATATCTTCCTTTCTTGCAATGTCAATATGAGGTGTTGCTGTTTCTACCCTATAATCTTGTAGTGACACTACAGATTACCTGCATCTCACCTTAGAGTTCAGTTCCAGTCCCCAGCAGGTGTTCCCAGATGGACACTACTGTCACTAAAGATAATGCATAGCAGAGGTAATTCAAGATGGCAGTGGAGTGGCCCAAGATGGATGCAAACACTTTTAGAGATAGAGCTAAAAGAGTAGGACTTACATTGGCTTTGGGCTGACTGATTGGAGATGTGGAGCTTTGGCAGGCTGCTGCCTCCAGGCCCTGTCTTTTCCCCAAGGTAGAGGGTAATAAATGGGAAGAACTATGGGGATGGCTACAGTGTACAAAATGGATACAGAAAGGGAGTAACAGCATGGATCCACACTATGTGCAGGGGTAGTCCTGGGCCTGGGCTCTCATACCTGTGAGGGCAGTCCTAGGCCTGATCTTGGCCAAGACTCCCTCAGGGATTCCAGGTGGTGGGTCTAGCTCTGGGCTTGGGGTCCATGGATCTGCAGGGGCTCTGGTGCTGCTTTGGGGGCTGTGGCAGGCCTCAGCCTCCAGGGTCCCTGGAGGCAGTCCTTCACCTGGGTCTAGGTTCCCCTGTGGGTCTGCAGATTGGTGGGTAGCAATCTCGGGCCTGACCTTGGCTTGGCTCCTGTGGAGGTCCCTGAAGGTGGTCCTGAGCCTTGGCCTGTGCCCCTGCTGTTAGGCAGGGGCTGTGGCGTGGAACTGGGGGTGGTCCCAGGCCTCACTTAGGCCAAGTCTCCCACAGGGGTCCCCAGAGGCAATCCTTCCCCTGGGTCTGAGCTCCCCTGTGACTGGCAGCTAGCAATATCTGGTCTGACCTTGTCTGGGCTCCGATGGTGGTCCCTGAAGGTAGTCCTAGGCCTTGGCCTGTGCTCCTGCCAGTTGGCAGGAACTCTGGCACAGAACTGGGGGTGGTCCTGGGCCTCACTTAGGCCAGGTCTCCCACAGGGGTCCCCAGAGGCAGTCCTTCCCCTTGACTGGGTTCCCCTGTGACTGGCAGCTAGCAGTCTCTGGTATGACCTGGCCTGGGCTCCTGTGGCAGTCCCTGAAGGTGAACCTGGGCCTTGGCCTGTGCTCCAGCTGGTCTGCAAGAACTCTGGCCAATTAATTTATTTTTTAAATGAGAAGCTGTCAAGTCAGAATGACTACACTGACATCTTGTTACGAGATTTAATTTCATTATACAATGTTTTGTGATATAAACCTTCAGTTCTTCTGCATTATCAATGATAATATTTATACTACTGAGAATCTAAATGTATCTGTCTTGTGAACTTTTTGATATGTTCCAGAATAGTGTTTAATTATTTCATTACTGTACCTTTTACTTATTTATATGCTATTAACATTATAATAAAGTTTATATTTTTAGCACTTGCATTTATTTAGGTTGGTTTTTATTATACTTACTTTTTTATTCTAGAGTCCCAGCATTAATGTCTCCTAGAACTGCTGTAACAAAATATTATAGACTGGGTGGCTTAAACAGTGGAAACTTATTTTCTCACTGACTTATTTTCAGCCTATTTTATAGGCTGGAAGTCCTAAATGAACGTGCAAGTCTTTTTGGTTTCATGTAGGAATCACTCTTCCTGGCTTACAGAGGGCCACCTTCTTATTATTTAAAATTGGAAGTAGTCATATTCAAATTTCTAGAGTCATAATTACTTATGGCTCCAAGAAGCAGCTCAAGGACCTTCAGTTGAATACATTTCTCTCTTGTGAAAATAGTAATAAATTCCATGACTACCTGAGGAAATTTGTACAAATCATTTCATCATATCATCACCTAAAAGAAAATAGGAATCAAGCTATCTTCCTTAGGGTTATATAAATAAGACAAATGATATCTAAGAATACTGCAAACTGTGAAGAAACTCTGCATATATAGTAGCAGTATTAATATTCTCTTAATCAGAATAAATAATATGTAGGTTCTAATCTGTTGACTAGGAATTGCATTCGAAGTGTTCTATTTCCCTTCATCCTATCCATTTTCTCTGAACACAGAAAATAGGATCTGTCTGAATAGTACTGCCTTACTTGAAACAAAACTAAGGACTGAAGTTTAATTTTTAATCTTTAATTTCTCAAAAAAAATAGAGGAAATGTTTGAGTCTATATTATTTTCAGTCATCAAAATTTCTCCAAATCCACACACTCAAAATCTTATTTCATGTGAACTGAACATTTAATGGAACACTGGCTTCTGACCTCTGGATACTTTCAGGGTTCAGTGAGTTTATAAAATAAATTTCACAGTAAATTTAATGTTGTTGTTGAATTAATCCTTTAGAAAATTTTTCATGAGGAGAGTTTACAAATTTTGTGTGAAAACGTTTTTACTTATTCTCACCATTGTAAAGCAACAGGTGACTATTAGTAGTAAGTCTTACTTTAGAAGCCACCAATGAATGATAGTGAAAACCAACATTTGAAAGCACTCTTTTTATGCCGGGAAAAGAATGGAAGGATGCAATTCAGTCCTGTTCATTTTTTGAACACGAAGTTTGAAGTTTGTTGTGTTATATACCAAACATATGTGTGTGGAATGCTCTGGGGCAAATCTGAAAACAGAAACAAATCATGACATTTATAACCATTTGCCAACACTCAGCTAGATTATTTTAAGCTGTTGTAAATTTGTAATGGGTCACCATCTGTGACAATTAAAATTTATAACAGGGAAGAAAAGAGAATGTGTCAAGACTTCAAGAGTTTACTCTCTTCTCATGTATTTAAACCATCCCTCTTTTGCTCTAAGCATCCCTCTGTGTGCTTGTGAGTTTTCCTACTTGCCTATCAGTTAATACTGAATACAGATATGGATTATATCATAGCATCTATTTATATATATATTCTCTGACAGAAAATTCCTTTACCTCTTTGATATTTTATTATCCTATTTAAATTATGAGTTCATTCTTGTTTCTTTACCAAACTGTGTAATTACAAAAAAGAAAACTGCTACTAGTTAGTAAAATATGCCCAGTGTGAATTTAAAACCTATCTAATGTGACTAATATACTTTTTAGTTTTCACTATCTTAAAGAACTTATTCTATCATAAATGAAATTTTTAAGTCACTTAATTGAGAAATTACAAAGGTAACAATTTGAGAAGTTTCAATTTAATTTTAAACAATTTAGCACACGAATTGAAAATAAAGAGAAGGAAAAGGAAATAAAGGTTTTTATTTTCTTTTATACAATGTATCCCTCTTAGATTATATTTCAAATAGTTTTATTACTTGTAAAGTACTTGTGAAGTGGAAAAGAAAAAAAGCTCCTGTGAAATGAGAGTACTGATAACTGATTATGTACTAATGTCTGTGCTAAAGTAATTAGCTTTTCAAAGGTTAGTAAATTTATTTTAGCATTTCAGAAGTATCAGTATTTTATCCTCCTGTATTTTTGTAAAATTGCATTACTGCAATAACTTAAGGGCAATCACATTTTATAATTTTCAGGTACAAGATACTTTATTTCCATCTTAGTGATCAGTTGCTTAGCAACTACATGGTTGATGAAAGCTATCAGATTTTGTGTTTCTCTTAGTAAAATGCAGTGGTTTTGAGTTTTCACAATATTTTTACATTTACAAATCTCTGAAAGATGATTAATAAGTTGTTGTCTTCCATTTTATGGTAAATTTTATTTTTCTACTTCAAAGCTAAGCCTCTTTTGGCTGCCATCATTTGAAAGTTAAATAAAACTTTTTACTCCACCTTCAAGAGATGTTATTCCTAATATTTGAAAACTCATACATATATAAATTCTTAGTAAGATTGATCAATCTCTTACAGGCAGCCAATCAAGTTGTTTTAACTGAACATATGCTATGTCCAAATTATTTTGCTGGATTGCATGGATAAGGATGATTTGTATTTCTACTCAATGATTTAAAATTTATTTTGGGACTACAAATACTGATACTACATTGGACAATAAAAGGCATTGTTTTGTTAGTAATCAACAAGCATAGAATGTAAAAGAGTCAAGAGGAAAAGGTAAATTCATGTCCTTTGATGTGATTAAAGAAAGGACAATTATGATTGGATTTCCTGGATAATACAGACAATTGAGCATGCAAACTTTTCTAAACATGAAAATAAACTTCTCCTGAATGCCCCTTAAGTATACAGCAATAAATAAAAATGAAGGTGTTTGCAAAGGCTTCTTAAACTATTCTAATACAATCAGTATGCTGTTTGAAATGGAATTGCAACCCCTCATGCATATTATATCATTAACGAAGTAGCTGCTATGTATAGTTTCCTTCATCAAAAAATACATGAAAGAAATATCTACCAAAGAATACTTAAAATATACTCTATTTGGAGACATAGACTCATTCTACAAAGACAAAATGTGAACATGTATATTTTGAGTTGTGCTGTTGCATTCATTAACAAATATTTTTGTTCCTTATATAGAAATTAGTGCAGGCCATAAAGAAATCACAAGCAAGGAGGTACAACAATCTATATGCCATATTCATTATTCTTAAGCAGTTAAATGAGTTATGAATTTAACCACAACAATTATTTAGATGATTTTGAGAAACAAGTTCACATGCAAATTGTAACAATTTGATGATGTACTGTCAATATGGAAAAGTAAAATCAAAATCTTTGTAAAAAATAGATATTTTTAAAGAAATTCTCATTAAGTCCCCAAATTACTGATATATGAAGAGATTGGTTGAGAGTAGAATTTTGTTCAGGTTTTTAAAGCTATAAAATTTGGTTGTGTGTGGTGGTGCAGGGCTATAATCCCAGCAACTTGGGAGGCTGAGGCTTAACTTTTGCAAATTCAAACTCAGCCTCAGCAACTTAGCAAGATTCTGTCTCAAAATAAAAAATTAAAATAGCTGGGGGTATAGCTTAGGAATGCAGCAGTTCTGGGTTCAATCCCCAGTACTGCACAAATAAATAACAAATAAATAAATAAAAGTTTAGAATTTAAGTTTGCATAAAAATATGAGCATAGCATCACACTCTAAAGATAGTATAGTAATGACTAAAAATGACTAGGATATTGGGCTTAAAAGAAAATAGATATATTCTTGGTACCAAATTTTTATGTCAATATAACTAAGAGTATTTGTGAATTTGTATTTAAATCTTTTAAAAATGTGAGCTTCATTTAAACTGTACCATTACCATGTGTCCTTAAAGGGAAGGGAATATCTATTAGCTTTAACATATGTATACACATACACACACACATACACACACACACATTTTAAAAGAGTGATTTACATGTAATGTTCTAAAACTCTTCTAGGAAATTTTAACATTATCCAAATTCAAGTTTGTAGAATCAGGAGGTCTAATACTCGATCACTTCAAAAATGGTAGCTTTGCTGGGTACAGTGGCTCTTGCCTGTAATCTCAGCACTTTGGGAGGCTGAGCAGAGAATCACAAGTTCAAAGTCAGCCTCAGCAAAGGTGAGGTGCTAAGCAACTCAGTGAGACCCTGTCTCTATATAAGACACAAAATAGGCCTGGAGATGTGGTTTAGTAGTAAAGTACCCTTGAGTTCAATCCCTGGTACCAAAAAAAAAAAATCTTAGCTTCTTTTACTAATGTACAAACTATTGAAAATTAACATGAATTTTTCACTTCATCTTTTTATTAATATTAATATTTATTAAGACAACATTAATATTTATTAAGACAATAATAATTTAATATAATTATAATAATAATTTAATATTTATTAAGACAATATTAATTTAATATGATTATATTTATAATTAATTATATATCAATTAATATTTATTAAGACAATAATAATTTAATATAATTATAATAATAATTTAATATGATAATAATAAAATATAATTGTTATTATAATTTATCTTTCCATGAGATAGGTAGATTTATTTCTCCTCACATATATTAATTATGCAATTTCTCACAAACGTTAACAATTCAATATTAATAAATAGTTTATAAAATTATTTTTATTTTTTATTTTGGTTGTGGTGAAATACATATAAAAAAATTACAGCCTGAATCATTTTAAATGCACAGTTCAGTGTCATTAAGTATATACACTGATTTGCTACTACCATCCATCTACATAATTCTTTTTATCTTGAAAAATGAAACTCTGTACCTACAAAGCAGAAAATTCTCATTCCCTTCTAATTCTACAACCACTATTTCACATTTTGTCTTTATTAAGAAAGATTTTAGGTACCTCATATAAGTTACATCATACAATATTGGCCTATTACTAGCTTATTTTCCATAGTATAATATCCTTAAGGTTTGTCCATATTGTAGCATGTGCATGAATGTCTTTCAGGCTGGTTACCTAGCCTAGAGTACATTATCTTACATTTATGACTGAATATCATTCCATTGTATATGTATACCAAAATTTGTTTACCTATTCATCTACTGATGGACACTTGGTTTGTAAGTAATGCTATTATGAACATGGGTATATTAATACCTCCTGAGTCCCTGCTTTCAATCCTTTTAGGCATCTACCCAGAAGTGGGATTGCTGGATTTTATGGTAATTACAATTTTAAATATTTGAGGAAACTCTATAATCCTTTCCACCATGGCAACACCATACCATTTTGCTTTCTCTCCAACAAAGCACAAGTGTTCCAAGTTCATCACATTACATAACACTTGTTTTCTAATTTCTTTTATTATATTATTTTGTTTTTGTTCATTTAGAGTAACTCTCTTATTGGGTATGAGGTTCTATTTCAATATGGTTTCAACTTGCATTTTGCAAATGATTAGTAAATTTGAGGATTTTTGTGTATATTTATTATTCTTTTGTCTATTTTCTTTAGAGAAATATTGGCTCAAGTCCTTTGGTTTTTTTTGTGTGTGTTTTGTTGTTGTTGTTGTTGTTCTTGTTATGGTTGTTGAATTATAGTTCTTTGTATATCCTGGATATTAACCCCTCATCAAATGTATGATTTGCTAAGACTTTCTCCCATACTATGGGTTATCTTTCTACCTGTTAATAGTATCTTGTGATGCACAGAAGTTTTAATTATTATATAGTCCCATCTATTTTTTTTTATTGCCTGTGCCTTCAGTGTAAAATAAAAAATATCATTGGCAAACAGAATGTCTTAAATTTTTATTCTATATTTTTCCCTAAGGGTTTTATAGTTTGGGCTCTTAGAATTAAGTCTTTGATCCATTTGAGTTAACTTTTGAGTATGGTATAAATAAGCATCCAGCTGTATTCATTTGTGTAGAGAGCCACCCATGGGCTGTGTGTTGATTATCGTGCATCATAGCCTATTGAATAGTAGAATCTGGTGTCTGGGAATGACTAGTGGACATTTCCTCTGCTTGACTGCCCTCAATGTGAGCCTGATTCAAGCTCTGCCAAAAGTCTCACACAGCACCAGAGATGGGGTGACCTGCTGCAGCGACACAGCCCCTCTGAGATGGGTGTGACCTGCCAAGATGCCAATCAACCTGCAGACTGCAAGACATCAGGAAGCAAGACTCCACCCTTGAAACCTTATCACCACCTTTGATGTACCTCCTCAAATAAACCACGGGAGCCATTTTGTTGTTGTCTAGCTTCAGCTTCTATGTGGACTGGATCTGTAAGGGCTCTAACTTCTGACACTATCTTTTCCAATTTTGTCTTTTGTTCTTTACTAATTATACTAGACTTTATTTTCTCAGGAGGCTTATCCCTCCAAGCAGGCAAGAATTCCTTGTCCAGATGCTGGCCACCAGGTGATACATTTGCATGTGGATATTCAGTTTTTCAGCACCACTTCTTAAAAAAAAATTTTTTTCTATGGAATAGTTTTAGTACCTAATCAAAAGTCATTTGACCATATCTGTAAGGGTAAGGATATATATCTAGACTTTCTACTTTATTCCAATGTTTATAAGGCTATCTTCATGTCCATACTACACTGTTTTGATTTCTGTAGATTTATAATATGTTTTGAAATCAGGACATGTTTGACCTCCAACTTTATATTTTAAGAGTCTTTTGGAGGGATGGGGCTATGGCTTAGTGAGAGAGCACTTGGTTAGTATGCATGAGCCCTGGGTTCAATATCCAGCACTGCAAAAACATAAGTAAAGAAATGAATAAAGATTGTTCTGTCTATTTTGGGGTTCCTGTAAGTTTAAATGGATTTTTGGATGGATATTTCTGTTTCTGCAAAAAACAGTTTGGAATTTGATAGAGATTACATTGAATGTGCAGATCATTTTGGTCAATATCAATGTCTTTACAATAAGTTTTCCAATCAAAGAGCATAGAATGGCTTTCCACATATTGTTATCTTCTTTGTTTCTCCAACATTTTGTAATTTTTCAATGCATGAGCCTGTTTCCTCCTTGGCTAGATTTATTCCCACATATTTTAATCATTTTTATGCTATGATAAATAAATTTTATCATAATTTCCTTTGGGGGTATGTTTATTTTTAATATATAAAAGCACTTGATTTTTGTATGCTGATTTTGTACCTGAGATTTGCTGAATTCCCTTATGAGTTATTTCAGTTTTCATTTGTGCATAGTCTTTAAGATTTTCTTTTTTTAAAAAAGAAATTTTTAATTTCTTCTTTTTAGATATACATAACAGTAGAGTGTATTTTGACATATTTTACATACATAGAGTATAACTTATTCTAATTAGGATCCCATTCTTGTGGTTGTACATGGTGTGGAGTTTCACTGGTGGTATGTTTATATATGAACATAGGAAAGTTATGTCAGATTTATTCTATTTTTTAAGATTTACTATATTAAAAATCACATTTTCTGTAAAAAAAACATAACTATTTCTTCTTTCTAATTTGAATAAATTAGATAAAATAAATTGGTAAAATTATTTTATTTATTTATTTATTTTATTAGTTAAAATAACTTGTTATTTCTATGCTTAGAAAACTTTTTCAATCTAAGATAACCATAGGACAACAAGACACATGGTATACTTTGTCCAGATTTAAAACATACTTTGAAAAAAAAGGTTGCAATGATTGATCCTGTGCACTAGTTCCCAAAATTATTGTTTAATCTGTTATTAAAATGAAAATATGATTACTGTATTATGTAAGATATTCCTAGCTAGTCCCATACACAAACATGTAAACTGAAACAGCCTTCAATATTTATGACTCAGGGCACATTCTGTGCTTGTTACTTGGCCTAGAGTGCTTTATCTTACTTCACAAGGAGATTTGGAAAAAAAACTACAAGGGGAATGCTTTAGGAAGTGAGTATCCATGCACCATCAGGGAATAAAATAGTAGCTTTCTTTCACTTCTAAAAATATGTATTTGTTTTTATCAACTTTTAAAATGATTTTTCCAAACTATACACTTTTGTAGATAAGATTTATGCATTTAAGACATAAGAGTTAGGTGTTCATCAGTGAATTTGAACTTACACAACTTTTTCTCATGAACTCCTTTAATATATGTGAAAAGCTGTTACATATAATTTGAATAATTAACTGCTTGAATTAATTCAGTCTGTATTTTAGTTTAGCATAAAGTTCAATTTCAAGAATTTTTCCTACAAATACATCAATAAAAGCATATGAATATAAACTTACACAGTGTATATGTATATATATACATATAATTAATCTCTATGATAATGACATTTTGAAACAATAAACTATATGATGAACATATTGATAAATTAATATTTTTATAAAATTAAATATTATTTGTGTATTAAAATATATGAGAGATGAATATTGTTAGTTTTACAATGTTTCAGTAAATGTGCATAAAATTTTTGCCTTTTCTGAAAATCTTATGTAAGCATTTGTTTATATAAATGTCACCTATATTCATATCAATACTCAGATGATTTTATATTAAGAAACAAAAGTCCAAGAAATATCCAAGTTCTTAAGGTTGTTATCTCTCAGGAGGGTTTTTGGTATGGAAATATTTAAAGAAATTTTGTAATTTAAATTATATAAAATTTTAATAATTTAAATGTAGCTTTTTAATATATTTTCCTTCTGCTCCTGATGCCACATATCAGGAAAAGTCTACATGTATATACAAGCAGAAATGTAAATGTACTTGAAATAAATTCCAAAGCAGTTATTAAAAGTATTTATTATTCAATGCTGGCAAAGTGTATAAATAAGCTTTACCTAAGAAATACATTCTGAGGCAGATAATGTTGGCTTTTTTTTAAATAAACCATTACAAAACCATTGTACTGAGGAAATTTATGTGCAGTCTCTACTTTGGATTTAAAAGGATCATTAACTTCATTGCAGAATTTAAGCAAGTGCTATATAGAAAGGAGTCCCATGAATCAAATATAAATATTTTAAAATATGAGTCCATTGAGGTTTCTTGCATAAACATTGTTTTCAAGGAGATAAGAAAGTAAATATAGTTATTTCATTGTTCACAGCTAACCCAGTGGTGCCACTAGATCTTTGTCCTGAAGAATTATGGTTTTCTGCATTCTGTCTCTATGTGGCATGTGAAAGCTGGAGTGACAGCCTGATGGCTTCTGCTTGAGGATCATCCTCATGATCAGGTTCTCTCATTCACATTTTTAAAAAAATTATAACACCTGCACTCTTTCTAGTACTACAAAGTATCTGTGATTTTGATACATTTTAGGGAACATACGGAATCCTGATGTGAAATATTGGCTGATTTCTCTAGCCTAAATGCTTCAATCATAGCTGATTTCAAGCTACTGACCCACAAATGGAGTTGGGAAGAGATATAAACACTTGGTTCTCATAACCCATTGTAAACTAGATCTAGCAAATCACCGATTTAAGACACATGTGATCTGTTTGCCTCTTTATAAAACCTGCAACTATCGTTTCATTAGATTCTTAAAGTAACTTTTTTATCACTCACATACACACATAGCCATATGTACCACATTTGTGTATCGTTGTCTATATATTTGTAGGTTTGTTTGCAAATAATTTTTGTTTTCCAAATCCTCATTTCTACAATAATGTGGTGACTGACTATGTTATAGAAAGACACTGCTGAAAATGCTTTGCTTCCCAGCTGAGGCTAACATGGAATAAGGCTACCATGGAGTCACAGTGGACAGTGTTATGAGCAAGAAATACGCCTTTGGCTTTTGCAAGCAATTTGTCATTGGAGCTCCTATCTTACTCTTCCATAATAGACCCCGCCATGTATAAAATGTGATCTCTGTACCTATTAAAGTATCTCAAGGCAGAATGACAGTTGGGCAATTGCAGAAATTCAGTTTAAAATTTCCAACTAGAAGGAAATAACATTTCCAAAATCAGTTCTGATAATTTCTGGCAATATGCTTCCTCACATTTTAAACTACACCTCTCTTCTTGCTAAATAACTGAGAATTAGAAATAACAGTGATAGCTTACAACATCTTTTCTAAGGAGGTAAGAAGTTATTCTCATAAAGGGCTTTACACTGCAATCCCAGCTCAAGTAAAATTTTATTAACAAATCATATCACCTTGGTTTTCTTTCTAAAGCACTGATGAATGAGATATCATTTAAGGTCTTTACTTAAGTTATCATAATCCCTTTTACAACAAAAATCTAATGCATAAAACTAGACCTAAATGTACTACTGATCTCACATCAAAACAAGACTTAAAAGAATTACTCTACCCAGTGGTTGAGTACCCCTGAGTTCTATCTCCAGTACCAAAAAAAAAAAAAAGAATTCCTGTACTGTCAGGAGTCCCTGCCTACTTTCTCTTATAAAAACCTAGGATCAGTCTTCTATGGACTGCTATTCCTTGTATTAAGCCAGCCCTTTGTAACTTTATCATAATGGGGCACAGAGACAGTATTGCAGATCTTGCTACATTTCAAGAGGAATCACTCAGGTTCCTAACATGCCTCATGATTCTAATCATAAATATATTTCCTGGAACATTGAATTTGGTTTTCCTTCAGCTTTTCATGCTTGGCTCTTTTCTTAGGACCTCTCAAGTTTCTCACACTATCTTTCCATTTCAGTTTGGGTGATGTCAAATGCTCATTTATTTAAAAACCTGGGTATAATTTATTTCTGCAGGGGATTCTGTCCTTATTTCTACCAAATCATAAGTTCAGTGGCTGTAAAAGTAGGAAGAGACAGTGAAACTCCCCTGGGTATCTACATCCCATTACCAAATCTTTAAAACTTTAGCAAATTCCCAAAGCAATTTCACGATACTACACAAGGATCTTACTAAGTATAGGTGAAGCATCACATGACATTTGAGAACCACAAAACAACAAAACAAAACCGATTTCCAGGTAATTTGGATGTGTTCATTATTCACACCATTCAGCCCTTCACTCCAGGCGTCCTTTAGGAATCACCAGGGCTCTAGTTCAATAGTTCCCAAACTTGATTGCATCAAAGTCACATGAAGAATTCAAAGAGAAAACAAATCATCTACTAAATTTAAATCTTTGGAGTTGAGACTAGAAATCTAGATTGATTAAATCTTACCAGTAATTCTGATACAGATTTATTACTATAGATTATGCCTGTGGCCACAAAAAGCTGCTGTTACTGGATATTATCTCATACTCTGCCTGCTTTGACTGCAGTCTGGTGAGGTCTATATGCAGTACTGTGAAGGGAATCATTTCCAGCTAGATTCTTCATCAAAGCTCCTCTGACTCTGACTCCTCAGCCTCCCTCTTTCAGTTTCTCAAGAATCCTTAAAATGGCATTAGATCCACTTGGACAATCCAAGATAACCTCACTATTTTAAGCTCAGTTCATTAGTGAATGTATTTCCATCTGCAAACTTTATTTCCCTTGGCCAAGTAACCTAGTATTCTGGTAATTAGGATACATGAATCTTTTGTGGCCATTATTTTGCCTGCCATCCTACCTATGTATGAAAATCAACTATGTTTTATGTGCATGTATGCCCATATTCATATGTGTGTATGGTGTGTGTATGTGTGTTAAAGTCCTTAGTGAACACATAATTCTTACTGCTGGTAAGAAATAAAAACAATACAACAGAAAATGTAATATTAGTCTATTTTTCCTATCTACATGGAAAACTACAGGAACAGTGCATTTGACCTATTGGTTGTTTATGCCATACCCAGGTTGTTATTGAAAATTTTGAATTAACTTTGAAAAGCAGTCTGAAATAATAGATATAAATCTTCTTAAATGTAATATACTACATATATACTTAATATATGACATTTAGTTATACATAAATTATAAAACAACACCAAATTGCAGTATAGCATACAATGCAATCACTTGAAAACATTGGAATTAAAATAAATAAAACTGAGAAACGTGCTAATGGAAAGGAATAAATATATTTAACACCATATAGTTTTTATTTTATTTTTTTAAATGAGGCTTTTATAAACTGCTCTGCATATAGGTTCAAGCATTCTGAAGGCTAGAAAAGTAACTCCAAATTTTGGAGGCTTGGAGGCTCTATAGAATACACTGGGTTTCAACCAGTAATTAAATATGAGGTAACAACATCTAGAAGCTTGGCCTTAGCATTGTATGGGAGCTGGGGGTTAATTTAGGCCAAGGATAAAAGTTTCACATTCTGAAAATAATAGTGGAAAAACAACACTTCTGGATTAAGGAAAATAAAATTGAGAGAGGGACATGATTAGAAGGAAACCTCTAGAATTCTACTAATCCCAAATTCCTCAGATTGGTACAATTGATGGCAATCCTTGGGTTACCTGTCATCACGTCAAAGTTTGTCAGAGGATGACCCACAGGAGCATCCTTGCTCTGCTTGTTCAACACTTGAAAGGAGCTTCGGATCAGTTTTTGGCTGAAGTCCACCTGGGCCTCCTTCACAACGGCAAAGCTATCAGAGTCAACCACCACTCTTGCCCCAGGCTGTCGTTGGGGTTGATAACTGTGTCCAGTGAAAATTTGTACTAGAATCTGGAGCATCCACCTCCCTCCACCTGTAGCCTGAGGAATTCTGACCCTTTGATGATTGCTGGAAGCCTCAGGAGGCAGCTGTCTGTGAGGTGGATTTGTCCTTGGACAGCCTCAGGGCTGGAAGAAGAGGACCCACTAATGCATTTGAATTCCTGGACAGAATGTGGAGAGCCTGCCGCTCCACCAGGGAAAGATCGCTGTTAGGGCTGTGGCTATTATGGACAGGCCCCTGGCAGCCACCATCTTCCCCAACAAACTCACCATACAGTTTTTAGTCAATGATGAGTTTTCCAGTGACTAAAATAAAATAAAGTCATCAATTCTGTGGTTTTTATTATTCACTATAAGAAAGAATTCCATTTTGATTTCATTGTGCATCACTAGATTCAGGAAGAAGTTACTGTGTGGATGTAGATGAACACACATGGGAAAGAATTTGAGTAACATGAACAAATATGGGGCATTTATCCAAGAAAAAAAATGCAGATTTTTTTTTCCTGGTAAGTATATCCTTCATAAATTCTGAATCAAATTAGGTTATGAGTATGGAATCTTGATTCCATTCACCTACCATGACAAGTCACTGGTGAGCCTCACACCCTTCACAGTTCTCTTG
Source organism: Geosciurus inauris (assembly GCA_004024805.1). Lineage (NCBI taxonomy): Eukaryota > Metazoa > Chordata > Mammalia > Rodentia > Sciuridae > Geosciurus > Geosciurus inauris. The sequence goes on along the minus strand of PVHX01000982.1, from coordinate 132,546 downwards.
TCAAACTCTCCCATATGTAAAAGTTAGTTCTGTTATAACTGCGTTTAAATATTCCTTGAGTAATTTAATTGCTACATAGAATATTAACCATGCTGTGTTATATAAAGGAAAATTTGTCCCAGACCACAAACAGTTGGAAGAACTTACATCTAAAACTGAGAGAGTATTTGCAGAAACATCTACTCAATTTGTCACACATCTATTGTTTTAAACATTAAAAAATTTCCCTCACCAAGGAGAACACAAAAGCAAATATTTAAAGGAAAACTGTGTGAACTGAGTATGCATCCAGCAACATATAATACTGATTTAATCTAATCACTATTGCAAAATTTTTCAGCTCTGTTTTTTCCTTTAATTCTCCTTAATGTGCTGCCAAAGAATCCTATTTATTTGAGAATATTTCAATTTTTTTCCATTTATGGTGCAAATAGCCTGTGGTGAAAAAAAAAGGCAGAAAAATGCTAAAATTCAATTTAGAGAATGAGCAAAAGACAGATTATGGAAGTATGTTACTATATGTGGTCTGTAAAGCATTTCATCAAATTTCATACAAGACCAGCATTAGAAATTTCTATTTTTCCATAATGATTGAAACATAACCACTTTATTCAACTTTTGACAAAATTTAATTTAAAAAAATCTAAATTATACGTCTAAAATTTCTATTGCCTAACAAGTTTTGCTTTATACTGATGATTATGAGTGAACCATAAGCCAAAGAGAATAAATACACAGGTGCAAATTTGACATTTATTGTAAGAATTTAGAGCCAGACACATTCAGGGTAGCAGATTTAATTGTAACTTGCATTTGTTTGGAAATTACTCTGCCAAGATCTGTGTAATATAATTTATGTACGTTGCCATTTAATCCTCATAGAACTCTTATTACTAGCATTTCAGAGATTACTGAATAGATTTTAATGTTTCGATGTGTGTAGTAAAGGTCATGTCAAGAATGTACACATGGGCTCTAAGAAAAATGTTACATCCAGGTTCCTCCTCTGTCCTCAAAAGTGAGCTGATGTGCTGAACATAGAGCACACATTTCTTAAATCTGCTTCACCTGTATCTTCACATATTGAAGAGACATAATTGTCTATTTTATTTTCTAGCCTTATTTAGGTGCCATAATACTACTAAAGGTTCCCTGGTGAGCTACATAATCATTTTTCACCAGGCATTGGTAAGTTTTGGCTACATGCTTCATGGTGGGGGTGTCTTCTAGTTGACAATCTCCAGCACAGTTGCTACAGCTCAGTGCCACCCACTCTGTTTCTTCAAATGAGCTACTTTTATTACTCTGAGGTGTTCATGTTTTTATGCACTCCCCTTCCCTAACTCCAGGGCAAAATTTCAAGCTTCTTATTAGAAATATCTATTATAGAGAGAGAGAAAAAAAGGCACTAACACATCAAATTCAATGTCCCATAATCTGAAAACAAAACAAAACCTGCATTATATATACAGTCTAGGTAAATTCTGTATTTTTTTCCAAATTAAACTGAGAAAATCAGGCAAAAAACTTGCAATGATCATGACAAAACCAAAGATTTTGTATTTTAGTGATTATAGGTTTAATCGTATAAAAACTAAATGTAAGAGCTGTAATACTCAGAAGTTTCTAATATCTAGTCATAACCACATATCATAATGGACATACTACCCTCTCAAACTTTCAGTCATATTTAACAACACTAATCTTCCAAGAATATGCTAATAATCTATTTAAAATGTCAAAACATTTGGAGTTCAGTTGATTTCTGTAAAAATGAATTACTTTAAATTGTTGTGCAATAAATAGCAGCAAATTTTAACCACAAATTAAAAGCAGAACAGTCACACAACAATATTAACAGACCCAAAATCAAGGTAATCATTAAATTAGGTGTGGTCTGTTCAGAGCCCTGAAAGAGAGAAGAAAATATTTGGTACTAAACTAAAGTATGAGGCACTTTATATTTGAGAGGAATAGAAAACTGCATGGGGGAGGAGGCAAGTTTTAACCATTCATCCAATTATTTATTCAATAAACATATATTGAATAACCTCTTGGAGCTTGGGAAACATCCAAGCATCAAGAAATCAGTAAAACAGACAAAAACTCTTATTCTTTGGAGCATCAATACCAATGAAAGGACTGGCCCAAAACTAAGAAGGTAATAAATCACAAATTATATAATACGATGAAAAAAATATCAACAGGGCAAAAAATAGAGTAGAATAGTCATACTACTCTATGAGAGGGTAGACATACTCGGAGTGTCAATTATGGGTGTGTCTGTATGTATGTAAAGTTGGCCAATGGCATTTTAAATAGAGGTTCTAGAGAACACTTCACTGAGAAGGCAACATTTGAGTAGACTTGAAGAAAATCATGCAGCAGTTAATTGTGTGAAAGAAATGGTGAAAGGGTGTTCTAGGGAGAAGAAAAAATGGATGTCATTTAAAAGAAAACTATAGATTAAAAAATGTAAGCAGGACAGTGTAGCTAGAACAGGTTGGGCAGTTGGGGCAGATGAGGTTACAAAGAACAGAAGGGATGGTGTGGAATAATTGTCTAGAAAAGGAAATATAGTAAGATTGTAGGCAGTACAATCTTGTGCTCAGCCAAAATCCATGGTCATGAATTTAAAGGAGGACTAATCTGTATCATCATGTGTTCATCTCAAGCCACATTCAGCTGCACAGGTGATCTGCAATAGATGAAGAGTTGAATTTAATCAGGATTGCAGTTACCCTACAGTCATATACGTTATACATAGAATAAAAACTACTCAGAGTTATCCCTTTCTGACCCAATTTTATGGCTCACTTATTTGAGCATGAGGCAAATGGAAATATATTTGAGACTAGCAAGTGCTTTCAATATGGTAAGATATAAATATCTTATAAGCAATAAAAATAAATATGTGAGCTAAAATGTGTACTTTATGTTACTCAAAAATCCACTGAGCTGAATGTAACAGAAATTAGATTACTATTGAAAATTGAGAAAATAATAGCATATTCCCAAAGTAATATACAGATCAAAGTTACACATATTTTTCCAACAAAGTAGTTGAAGCAAATTTCCCTCAGTTTATAGTGTGACATTGTAATTTTATGAAGCATATGGTCAGCCATGAAATAAAGCTAGAGAAGATATTCTACAAAGTCAAGACACATTGCACTCCATCAATTTTCTTTCTGTTTATTTTCTGTTTATTTCTGTAATTTTCATTACTGTTTGTCCAAATGATGAAGGTTACAGAAAATTTATAGCAATGGATAACACAAAATATTTTATATCAATCTAGTATTAAAATAAAATAAAAATTCATATATATAGTATATTTCTGTTCCCTTAGTTTACTAATCACATGTTTAAATTCTATTTTTCCCATTATGTCCATATTTTTACAAAACCTACTGAAAACTAGCGGTATAATTGTCTTATGAATTTCTTAAATTTAAGCCTATCTATTATGCTTCCAATTTAGCATCATTGTGCCCTTCCAAAGACATAGAAACAGTGGGTAGTTACAACTACCCAACTCCATTTTGCTCAGAAGATGTTGTTCCCATGACAACAGTGGACACCAGAGAACAGCAGCACTCCAGTAAGTTCCCTGCACTTTAATAAATGGTTCTCTTTTTTGTTGCTATATTCCTTGACCATACAAAATTAAAACTCACAGGATGTTCATTCATCTGTAGTGCCCAGGCAACATTAGCAAAGGACATCTCTCTTATATGTCACTTTTTTATGTATCTTTTATCATAGTGCTTTTCAGTATTTAGATGACTAATCATTCTACAATACCATGAGTAGCTAAAATAGAAGTGTGGTAAATAGAAACCAACATAAACCAAGTAAATGCCTCACTGTTTTATACTTAGATTTTGTGAGTCTATATATGTGAGCACAGATCTCTTTCTCTGAAATTCATATGGATAGAACGGAGGTCTAATGCCATCAGTTAAAATTATTTTTTCCTTTTAGACACATTTTTAATGAGATTTCTACCTCTCTTGAAAATGAAATCACATTACCTAAGGCAAGCGCTCAGTATCATTGTACCTAATTAGCCATCAAACTCATTTAGTTTGCATTTATAAAAACAAGCAGTTAGTAATTAAAACTAAATAAATGACTCATTTGAATCATTCCAAATATGTTTATTAACATTTTCCAGCAGAAACCTCAAAATGTAAGATTAGCACTCTCTTCAGCATTTTAAAATTAATTTATAATTATTCCAAACTCCTCTCTCTATCCTTACACTCCCTTTGCATACAAACAAGGTTTTTTAAATTTTTCTTATTCTAATTTGGATCAACAATTTGCTTTGTTTTTGAGGAATGATGACTTCCTTTTGCAACATAGCAAGCATTGATCCATCATTCTCAACAACAGATTCACCAGCCTGGTAGGACTCCATAACTCTTTGTTCTTTGACTCTTAGATGCCGAAAGTGCTTGACCTTTCTTTAAATTATGATACATTTCTGATCGCCCTCCATTTTTCCTACTTTAAAGAAAGTGAAAATTACACAGTTCATATCATTGTTTAAAAAGTTTTATAAGATAATAAATCACATACTATGCAATTCTCCACTTATAATGCACAATTCAGAGACTTTTCATTTATCCAGAAGTATGTTCAACTATCCAAAAAGAAAGCCTGTACCTGTTAGCTATCATTCCCTGATCTCTCATGAACTTCCACCACCCACAGCCCTGATCAGCCACTGGTCTACTTTTTGTCTCTATAGTGTTCCAAATTTTTGAATTTCATATAAATGGAATTATACAGTATGCAGTTGGTTTATTGTGAATGGCTTCTTCTATCTAGGATTGTTTTAATCCCATTGTAACATATTTGGTTAATTCATTCATGTTTAAGTTTGAATAGTATTTTATTGGATATCTTACATTTTTTTCATCCATTCACTGTTGATGAATATTTCTATTGTTTCCACCTTTTAGTTATTATACATAATGTTGCTATAAATATTTGGGCACAAGTTTCTGTGCAAACATGTTTTCATTTTTCTTGGGTATATACATAGGGGAGGAATTGATGGGTTATATTGTAATTCTGTTTAATCATTTGAAGATGTTTAATACTTTGAAGAGCTGCCAGAATGTTTTCCATAGTGGTTGAACCATTACATACCCCACCAGAAGTATATACGGGACCTTCAATTTCTTCACATTGTCACCAACAATTTCTGTGTGGCATTTCAACTCTAGCCACCTTGTGGGTATGAAGTGGTTTCTTATTGTGGTTTGAGATTTGTAACCTTATGACTAAAAATGCCAGGCAACTTTTTATGTGCTTTTTTGACTGATACCTTCTTAGGCAAAGTATTCATGGCCTTTGCCCATTTCTAATTAGGTTCTTTTCATTATTGAACTGAAAGTGTTCTTTACATATTCTAGATTGAAGTCTCTTATAAATGATTTGCAAATGTTTTCTTTCCTTATTGCAAAATCTTGTCATCTTTATCAAAAATAAATTGATCATGTATATATATATGTGTATATATATATATATACACATATATATATGTGATTGTATTTCTGGGTTCTCATTTCTACCTCTCTAATTTATATGTCTGTTTTTGTTCAGTACCACCACTGTATTGAATATCATTGTTTGCAGTAATTTCTTAATCATGGAAGTGTGAAAACTTCTACTTTATTCTTTTCCAGAATTGTTTTCACTATTTTGGGTCCTTGCAATTGCATACAAATTTTAGAATCAGTTTTTCAGGTTTGACAAATCAGCAAGAAATCTGATAATTTAAGGAATGTTCTCATCAATTTTAATTCTTTCAACACATGAACATAGAATGTTTTTTCGTTCATTTTGTCTTATTTGATTTCTCTTAGATATGTTTTGTACTTTTTAAGTTGTTATTTGCTTCCCTTCTTATATTTGTTACTAAATGTTTTACCATCTCTGATGCTATTGCAAATGGAATAATTTTGTTAATTTCACTTTCAGATCATTCATTGGAAGTGTAGATAAACAGTTAATTTTATTTTGATCTTATATCATGCAATGTTGCTGAATGACTTATTACTTCAAATATTTTTTAGTGTATTCTTTAGGATTTCCTATACTCAAGATCGAGGTCACATCATCTGCAAAAATAGTTTCCCTTCTTTATTTATGACCTGGATCCCTTTTATTTTTTCTCCATACCTGATTGTCCTGGTTAGAACCGCCAGTAAAATGTTGAATAGAAGTAATGAAAATGGAAATCCAAGATTTGTTGCTGACCTTAGGGGGAACACATCTGTCTTTCACCATTAAGTATGATGTGAACTGTGTGGTTTCTGTGGATGTCTTTTGTCAGGTTAAGGAAATTTCTTTCTATTTCTATTTTGTTCAGTGTTTTTATCATGAAAAGGTGCTAGGTTTTGTTAATGCATTTATATTTATTTGCAACTATAGATTACATTGTGATTTTTATTATATTGTTATAATACATTGAATTAATTGATTCTTAGATGTTAAATGAATTTTGTGACCCTGGAATAAATCCCATTTGGCCATGCTGTATAATTGCTTTTATATACTATAGAGTTTGGTTATCTGGATTTTTACTGTAAATTTTTGTGTCCATATTAATAAGAGATATGGGTCTATAATTTCATTTCCTATTTCTCTTTTCTGATTTTGTTATCAAGGTAATATCTTAACTCTATATTCTGATGTTAATGAGGTCAGTTCCTTTGGAAAGCAATTAGGAACTATATGTTTTCGGGCCTGTTTTATCCCCCAACGAATCCCTGAGCTAGGGTTCTGGGACTGAAATTAACAATATCAGCAAATTTCTCTCTGATTGGCATTTCCACTCTAATAACTGACCACTTGGTAAAGGGAAGGACAGTAGCCTGTTTCCCTCTTGGCTTATCTCTCCTGGTATGTATCGACCATCTCATGAGATTGAAAAAGTGTTATTGGACTTCTAGTTTTCTCAGTATGCTGGATCTAAGATAGAGCGTCCATTCCATGAGAGGAAGTGAAGCAGATAAGACCTCCCACCTCACAACAAACATCACCTGGGCATTAGCCTCAGCAAAAAGCTTTTAGAATTTTTCTGTATTCATTGAAATAATATATGTAATGCTTTTAGTATATCTGGCATGGATAAATGTTATATAAAAATATTAGTCAAATAGTTAATATCTAAATTTAAGCCAAACAAGTAATGCTATGCAGATTCTATAGGAAGAAGAACTGCAGAACTCATTTATAGATGAATAAGAAAGACAGAGAAAAATGAAAATTTAAAGAGCATGTTCTTGATGGAAAAACAAAATAGTTCTCTAAGTGGCTGGCTGACCTAGAAAAGCAATTCAAATTAATATCCCAAAGGGATTCTTCTACGTGAGAAAATTTTTCTTTACTTGGAATAATAGTACATAAGTCAATAAAATAATTTAAATTTGACTTGTGGGATAACTTAAAGTGAAATTTATGAACAAATATAAATTCATAATAAGTAAAACAATTATTTTAATATAAACACATAGTTATTATGCCAGAATAGAAAATTCAAAAACAGTCATATATATTTAGCATTTCCAATGGAATTATTCAGTAAATTTTTCTGAAGCAGCTTGTCAAATAATATATTCAGAAAAACAATAGAGTACAATAAAAAATAAAATAAAGAAGAATAGAATGTAATATCGTACAAAATAAAGTACATTCCAGAAAAAATATAAAAATGAGACAAAAAATTCAAAGTATATAGATGTGCACATTTGTTTGATTTCAGGGTATGGAAAGTTGTTTATCACAAAAACCATGAAAGAAACAATGAAAGACAAGTTGGAAAATCACTTACAGTTAAATTTTTAAATCTTCAATTTAAATTTATGCATTGTAAAATAAGCCAAAATGAATATATTTATATAAATGCTTTATAATTTGTATTTCTACAGAATGTATAATAAATTACAGATATATACCATTATTATACAAATCTAATAAAACTGAAAACCTCACAAATGACCTAAGGATATTGGCATGTATTGTTCAGAATAAAAAGTACAAATGAACAATATAAAAGGATGTTCAGCTTCATCTGTCGAAAAAATGCTACTACATATTGATGTTAGCATTGCCAACTGTTACAACAAACACACACCTCAGGAGCTTAATAGAATGAAAAATTTTTCTTATCTCACTTTATAGTCTACATAGTGTCTTAATTTTCAAGTGGTGCTAGCTACAAGGTAGATGTTTTAGTCAGCTTTTTCACTGCTGTGATCAAAACACCTGACAAGAACAATTAGAGGAGGAAAAGTTTATTTGGGGGCTTATGGTTTCAGGGGTCTCAGTCCTCTCAGTACACAGAAGGTCAGTTCCATTCTGGAATTGATGCAGACTTTCATGGCAGAAGAGTGTGGCAGAGGAAAGCAGCTGGGAACATTTTGTGAGCTCAGGCACTCATCCAATTACCCACCTCCTCCAGCCACACACCTACCTGCCTATAGTCACCATTCAGTTAATCTCTACAAGGGAATGAACACACTGATTGGGTAAAAGCTCTTATAACCCAATCATTTCATTTCTATATTTGCATTTTTTCACACATGAGGTTATGGGAGACACTACATATCTAAACCATAATAGTAGCACAAACTGGGTGGCTTATACAATAGAAATTTATTTTACCACAATTCTGGAGGTTAAAGGCTCAAGATCAATATGGCTATCGGCTTGGTTTCTTGTGAAGCTTCTCTCTGGTTCCTAGATGACCATATTCTCCCTGGGATTTTATATGCCTCCTTTGTACCTGTCTTCTTTTAAGGATACCAGTCACTGAGGCTCACCCTCACTGCCTCTTTTTAACTTAATTGCCTCTTTAAAGGCCCAGTCTCCAAGTATGGTTTGAGGGCTAGTCCTTCCTCAACAGATCAATTCAGGAGAACACAATTCAGCTTAATGCTGCTGGGCCAGAAGTTCCTCCTTCATCTTGGAGCTAAGCCATCTGGAATACATGGCATCCTAGGATGAAGTATAGACAACATTGGTTCAGCCTCCTGCTGTTAAAGGAATGATTTCTATTTGAGGAAATCAACTTAAAGAAATAATCAGAGACAAATATCCAGTAAATAAATACAACATTATTTATTATAAAATCATAACATTGCAAACTTCATAAATGACCTCTTTTATAGAAAGGGAAGGTTTAATTATATGTATTTGATTGAATATTATTCAAAAATGTGAAATCATTTTAAAAGTATATATCATGAGAAGTGAAAATGTTTAGGTTACAATAGATAGGAAATACAAGTGGAATAATTTATGACATATTCCATGTCAATATTTTTTTAGGAAACATCATTATTATAAATGTTAGAATGGAAAATAGATATTGCCATTTTAATGATAGTTAACTTTAAGTGAGTGACTCTGAGTGACGTTTTTATACTCTGAGTGACTTTGTTATAATTCATTATAAATATCTGTTCATAAGAGTTCCTATCACAATACAATTTTTCCTTTTGAATTTTTTCTTTTTTTAATTTTCTCTTTCTAGATATACATAACAGTAGAATGTACTTTGACATATTATACAAACATGGAGTATAACGTATTCAATTAAGATCCCATTCATGTGATTGAACATGATGTAGAATTACACTGGTCATGTATTCATATATGAACATAGGAAAGTTCTGTCTGATTCATTCTACTGTCTTTCCTATTCTCATCCCTCTCCCTTCCCTTCATTTCCCTTTGTCTAATCCAATGAACTTGTATTCTTCCCTCCCTTATTGTGTGTCACTATCCACATATCAGAGAGAATATTTGGCCTTTGTTTCTTTGGGATTGGCTTATTTCACTTAGCATGATAGTCTTCAGTTCTTCCATTTATGGGCAAGTGTCATATTTTCATTCCTCTTAATGGCTGAGTAATATTCCCTTGTGAATACATACCACATTTTCTTTATCCATTCATTGATGAAGTGATGTATATTGGTTCCATAGCTTAGCTATTGTGAATTGAGCTGCTATATTGTTGTGGTTGTATCCTTTGTGTATATACTGAGGAGAGGGATAATTGGATCAAGTGATGGTTGCGTTCCTAGTTTTCTGAGGAATCTCCATACTGCTTTCCAGAGTGCCTAAACCATTTTGCAGTCCCACCAGCAATGTATGCGTGAGCCTTTTTACCCACATCCTTATCAATATTTATCATTATTTGTATTCTTGTTAATTGCCTTTCTCACTGGTGCAAGATGAAATCTCAATGTAGTTTTTTATATTTTTTAAAAATTCTAATTAGGTTTACATGACAGCAGAATGCATTTTGATTCATTGTACACAAGTGGAGCACAACTTTTCATTTCTCTGGTTGTACACAATATAGAGTTACACCATATGTGCAGTCATACATGAACCTAGGGCATTGCTGTTCATCGCATTCCATCATCTAACCTGTCTCCATGTCCCATCCCTTCTATCCCCTTCCCTTTGACCAAAGTTTTCAATTCTTCCAATGCCCCTTCCCACATTATAGATCAGCATCCACTTATCAGAGAGAACATTAGGCCTTTGGACTTTTGGGATTGGTTTACTTTGCTTAGCATGATATTCTCCACTCCATCCATTTACCTGCAAATGCCATAATTTTATTTTATTTTAATAGTGAGTAATATTCCATTGTGTATATATATCACACTTTCTTTATCCATCTGAAGGGCATCTATCCATTTGAAGGGCATCTAGGTTGGTTCCACAGTTTAACTATTGTGAATTGTGGTGCTATAAACATTGAAGTGGCTGCATTACTGTAGTGTAACTGTATTACTATAGTGTGCTGTTTTTGTTTTTGTTTTGTTTTGTTTTGTTGATATCAGGGATTGAACTCAGGGGTTCTCAACCACTGAGCCACATCCCCAGTCTATTTTATGTTTTATGTAGAGTCAGGGTCTCACTGAGTTGCTTAGGACCTCACCATTGCTGAGGCTGGCTTTGAATTTGTGATCCTTCTGTTTCAGCCTCTCCAAGTGCTGGGATTACAGGCAAGTGCCATTGCACCCAGCTTAGTATGCCGTTTTTAAGTTCTTTGGGTACAGATCAAGAAGTGCGATGGCTGGGTCAAATGATGGTTCCATTCCAAGTTTTCTAAGGAATTCCATACTGCTTTTCAGATTGGTTTCACCAATTTTCAGTCCTATAAGCAATGTATGAGCATGCTATTTCCCCCAAAACCTCATCAATACTTGTTATTGTTTGTATTCTTGATAATTGCCATTCTGACTGGCATGAGATGAAATCTTAGAGTAGTTTTGATTTGCATTCTTCTAATGGCTAGAGATGTTGAACATTTTTTCATTTATTTGTTGATTGATTGTATATTATCTTCTGAGAAGTTTCTGTTCAGCTCCTTGGCATATTTATTGATTGGGTTGTTTGTTTTTTGGATGTTAAGATTTTTGTGTTCTTTATATATCTTGGAGATTAGTGCTCTATCAAATGTGTGTGTGGTAACAATTTGTTCCCAGAATGTAGGCTCTCTGTTCACTTCATTGATGGTTTCTTTGGCTGAGAATAAGATTTTTAGTTTGAATCCATCCCACTTATTGATTCTTGCTTTTATTTCTTGCACTTTAGGAGTCTTGTTAAGGAAGTCGGGGCCTAATCCAACATGATAAAGATTTGGGCCTACTTTCTCCTCTGTTAGACGCAAGGTCTCTGGTCTAATTCCTAGGTCTTTGATCCATTTTGAGTTGAGTTTTGTGCATGGTGAGAGACAGGGGTTTAGTTTCATTTTGCTGCATATGGATTTCCAGTTTTCCCAGCACCATATTTTGAAGAGGCTGTCTTTTCCCCAGTGTATGTTTTTGGCACCTTTGTCTAGTATGAGATAACTGTATTTATGTGGGTTAATCTCTGTGTCTTCTATTCTATACCATCTACATGTCTATTTTGGTGCCAATACCATGCTGTTTTTGTTATTACAGCTTTGTAATATAATTTAAAGTCTGGTTTTGTGATGCCTCCTGTTTTGCTCTTCTTGTTAAGGATTATTTTGGCTATTCTGGGTTTTTTATTGTTCCAAATGAATTTCATGATTGCTTTTTCTATTCCTAAAAAGAATGATTTAAGGATTTTAATTGGAATCACATTGAATCTGTATAGCACTTTGGGTAGTATGGTCATTTTGATGATACTGACTCTGCCTATCCAAAAGCATGGGAGATCTTTCCACCTTCTAAGGTCTTGTACAATTTCTTTCTTTAGTGATCTATAGTTTTTATTATATAGGTCTTCCACCTCTTCTGTTAAATTGATTCCCGAGTATTTCATTTTTTTTTTTTTTGAGGCAACTGTAATGGGGTAGTTTTCCTAATTTCTCTTTCTGAGGATTCATCACTGATGTAGAAATGAGTTTGATTTATAGATATTTATTTTATATCCTGCTACTTTGCTGAATTCATTTATTAATTCTAGAATTTTTATGGTGGAATTTTTTGGATCTTCTAAGTAAAGAATCATGTCATCAGCAAATGATAGTTTAACTTCCTCTTTTCCTATTCATATCCTTTTACTTTCTTCTGTCTATCTAACTGCTCTGGCTAGAGTTTCAAGGACTATGTTGAATAGAAGTGGTGAAAGAGGACATCCCTGCCTTTTTCCCATTTTTAGGAGGAATTCTTCCAATTTTTCCCCATTGAGGATGATGTTGACTTTCAGTTTTGCATAGATAGCTTTGACAATGTTGAGATATGTTCCTATTATCCCTAGTTTTTCTAGTGTTTTGAACATGAAGAGGTGCTGTATTTTGTCAAATGCTTTCTCAGCATCAATTGATAAAATCATATGATTCTTATTTTTAAGTCTATTGATGTGATGAATTATGTTTATTGATTTCCACATGTTGAACCAAACTTGCATATCTGGGATGAAACCCACTTGATTGTGGTGCACTATCTTTTAAATATGTTTTTGTATGTGATTTACCAGAATTTAATTGAGAATTTATGTTCATCAGGGATATTGGTATGAAGTTTTCTTTCTTTGAAGTGCCTTTGTCTTGTTTTGGAATCAGGGTGATACTAACCTCATAGAATGGGTTTGGAAGGGTTCTCTCCTTTTCTATTTCATGGAATAATTTGAAGAGTGTTGGTATTAATTCATCTGTGAAGGTCTTGTAGAACTCAGCTGAGAATCCATCTGGTCCTGGGCTCTTCTTGGTTGGTAAATTTTTGATGGCTTCTTCTATTTCCTTGCTTGAAATTGATCTGTTTAAATTGTGAATGCCCTCCTGATTCAGTTTGGGCAGATAATATGCCCCTAGAAATTTGTCAGTGTCTTTGGGATTTTCTATTTTACTGGAGTATAGATTTTCAAAATAGTTTCTAATTATCTTTTGTATTTCAATACTGTTGTGATATTTCCCTTTTCATCTTGAATTTTAGTAATTTGAGTTTTATCTCTCCTTTTCATTAGAGTAGCCAAGGGCTTATCAATTTTATTTATTTTTTCAAAGAACCAGTTTTTTGTTCAATTTTTGGATTATTTCCTTTGTTTCAATTTCATTGATTTCAGACCTGATTTTAATTATTTCCTGTCCCCTCTTTCTTTGGTGGTTAATTTGTTCTTCTTTTTCTAGAGCTTTGAGATGTAATGTCAGGTTGTTTATTTGTTGAATTTTTCTTCTTTTAATGAATGAGTTCAATGCAATGAACTTTCCTTTTAACACAGCATTCATAGTGTCCCAGAGATTTTGATATGTTGTATCAGAGTTCTCATTTATCTCTAAGAATTTTTTTATTTCCTCCTTGATGTCTTCTGTTATCCATGCATCATTAAATAGTGTATTATTTAGTCTCTAGGTGATGGAGTATCTTCTATTTTTTATTTTATTATTGATTTCTAATTTCATTCCATTATGATCTGATTGAATGCAGGGTAGTCTCTCTATTTTTTGTATTTGCTAAGAGTTGATTTTTGGCATAACATATGGTCTATTTCAGAGAAGGATCCATGTGCTGCTGAGAAAAAAGTGTGTTCACTTGTTGATGGATGAAATATTCTGTATATGTCTGTTAATTCTAAATTATTGATTATATTATTGAGTTCTATGATTTCTTTGTTTAGTTTTTGTTTGGAATATCTGTCCAGTGTTGAGAGAGGTGTATTAAAGTTACCCAGTATTATCGTTGGATTCTCAAAATTGAGAAGGATTTGTTTGATATACATGGATGCTCCATTGTTTGGAGCATATTTATGATTGTTATGTCTTCTTGATGTATGGTTCTCTTAAGCGGTATGAAATGGCCTTCTTTATCCCTTCTGATTATTTTTAGTTTGAAGTCTACTTTATCTGATATGAGAATACAGACCCCTGCTTGTTTATGTGGTCCATTTGGGTGGTATGTTTTTTCCATCCTTTCACTTTCAGTCTGTGGATGTCTTTTTCTATGAGTCTCTTGAAGACAACGTATTGTTGGATCTTGTTTTTTAATCCAATCTGTCAGTCTATGTCTTTGATTGATAAGTTTAGGCCATTAACATTCAGAGTTATTAGTGAAATATGTTTGTATTCCCATTCATTTTGGTTTATTTTTAGTTTTTAACTTGATTTGGTTTCTCCATTGATTGGCCTTTCCTTTACTGTAGTCCTTCCCTTTGCCAATTGTCATTGTTGTTTTTCATTTCCTCTTCATGAAATATTTTGCTGAGAATGTTCTCTAGTGCAGGCTTCCTCATTGTAAATTCTTTTAACTTGTTTATCATGGAAAGTTTTTATTTTATCATCAAACCAGAAGCTCAATTTTGCTGGATATAAGATTCTTGGTTGGCATCCATTTTCTTTTAGAGCTTGGTATATGTTGTTCCAGGATCTCCTGACTTTCAGGGTCTGGGTTGAGAAATCTGCTGAAATTCAAATTGGTTTCCCTCTGTACATGATCTGCACCACCTCTCTTGCAGCTTTTAAAATTCTATCCTTATTGTGTATGACAGGTATTTTCATTATAATGTGCCTTGGTGTGAATCTGTTGTAGTTTTGTACATTTGGTGTCCTTTAAGCCTCTTGTATTTGATTTTCCAATTTATTATTCATGTTTGGGAAATTTTCTGATATCATTTCATTGACAAGATTGTGCATTCCTTTGGTTTGTATCTCTGTGCCCTCCTCTATCCCAGTAATTCTTAGGTTTGGTCTTTTGATGTTATCCCATAATTATTGGATGTTTTATTCATAGTTTCTTACCATCTTCATTGTGTGGTCAACTTTATTTTCAAGATTACATATTTTGACTTCATTGTCTGAGGTTCTGTCTTCCAAGTTCTCTAGTCTGTTGGTAATGCTTTCTATTGAATTTTTTACTTGATTTATTATTTCCTTAATTTCAAGGATTTCTGCTTTATTCTTTTTCAAAGTCTTTATCTCTTTCTTGAAGTAATCTTTTGCTCCCTGTATTTGCTCTCTTATCTCTTTGTTGGAGTGATCAATGGTTGCCAGTATTTGCTCTTTAATTTCTTTGTTGGATTGATCAATTGTTGCCTGTAATTGCTCTCATATTATTCTGTGTTTCTCAAATCATTTTAATTATGTACATTCTGAACTCCTTCTCTGACATTTCATTTATTGTGCAGTCAGTGGATTCTATTATTGTAGCATCTTGGTTTGTTTGGGGCATTTTCTTCCCTTGTTTTTGCATGTTGTTCATGTGTCTTTCTCTCTAGCAGTGCCAATCTGAGGTATTACAGTTTCTACCCTATAATCTTTTAGTGTTCCTGCCAGTTACCAATACCTTATCTCTGCAGGGATCTTGGGGATAATCTTCCTGGTCCTGGCTATTGACTCTAGATGGAAGTAGACAGGAACAGCCACTGGTTGGTAGATGGAGTCGCAAAGCAGCGCTGGGTTGGTCTCCTCCTCTGTGCATGTGCGGTCTGTCCACAGTCTTTATACTATAGGTTTATAGATCCCCTACAGGGTTCCAATACCTCTCCTTTAAGGGCAAAACCAATATTAACAGATCTAAATACAAACAGAATATAATTTTAGACCAAGTAGCTCCTAATAGGACATTTACAGTTTTGTCACAATATACAGAAATTATTAGTTCAATTAGTATCTACTACATAAACAATAGGTTTGCAAAAAGGTCTACACTTTCTGCTGGTGGAATAAAGAGAACTGGGGATGGGATGTAGGATGAGATGTTAGGGAGGTAGGAAGTGAAAATATAGAGTTATTAGATCCTAGGAAACATGAAAGAGGAATCCAAAAGAAGTTGGCTAGTAGTAGAAAAGAGATTTTGGGGAAAACAATAGGTAGGAATAAATAGAGTACAACAAACAAAGAAACATAAAAATTAAGAAAAATAAAACACGTAGAGATAGAAGATACGAGACTATATAATGCAAGTGTAATATACTAATCAGATATCCCAGTCCTCAGTATCCTAATGCATAAAAAATACTTGGTTTCACAAAAGTTGGGGATGTGATCATGGAAAAAGTAAGAGAGGGAAAAGAAGAAAAAGAAATAATGAAAAGTAAAAAGAAAAGAAATTAAAGGATAATGGATGGGGAAGTCTCAAGGTAAATAAAAAAGCTTGCTTCCCTTTTCATCCAATAGGTGGCATTGTATGTTGCAACTGGAGGCAGCACGGAGGCAGCTGTTGCAGCATGGAGGCAGCTGCCGGGGGTCCTCTAACAGCTTGCAGAGAAACGGTATTTCTACTACTTTAATCTCCCAGTCATGGAGAGACTGGGAACGCAGCATCCGTCTAGGCTGCCATCTTTCATAGTCCTCCTCAATGTAGTTTTAATTTTCATTTCTCTAATTGCTAGAGATATTGAACAAATATGTGTTTCATATATTTGATGACCATTTGTATTCATTCATATTTCTTTTTTGGTAAAGAGCTTATTAATTTCCTTTGCCCATTTACTGATTGGGGTATTTTGTTATTTGGTATTTGTTTTTGGAGCATTTTTTTGTTTGTTTGTTTGTTTTTGTTTTGTTTTGTTTGGTGTTTTTCTTTTTTTAATTCTTTATATATCCTGGAGATTAAGGGTCCATCTGAGGTACAAGTGGCAAAGATTTTCTCCCATTGTGCACACTCTCTCCATGTTCTTGATTATTTCCTTTGCTATAAAGAAGCTTTTTAGTTTACTAGCATCCCATCTATTGATTCTTGATTTTACTTCGTGTGCTTTAGGAGTGTTGTTGAGGAAGTCATTTCCTAAGCCCATATGATGGAGAGTTGGGCCTACATTTTCTTTTAGTAGGTATAAGGTCTCTAGTCTAATGCCTAAATCCTTGATTTACTTTCAGTTGATTTTTGTGCAGGGTGAGAGATAGAAGTTCAAATTTATTCTGTCAAAATGGCTACACTAACAAAAGTGCTATACAGATTTAATGCAATTCCTGTTAAAATTCCAATGACATTCTTCATAGAAACAGAAAAAGCAGTTATGAAATTCATAACTGGAATTTATGGGAACATAAAAGTCCCAGAATAGCCAAAGCAATTCTTAGTGAGAAAAATGATGTAGGAGGCATCACAATGAGCAAGACCACACCAGAAAGACCTTAAATTATACTACAGAACTATGGTAACAAAGACAGCATGGTATTGACACCAAAACAGACGTGAAGACCAATGGAACAAAATAGAAGACAGAGAGACAAACTCAGATAAATACAGTTATCTCATACCAGACAAAGGCACCATAAACATACATTGAAGAAAAGATAGCCTCTTTAACAATTGGTGCTGGAAAAAATGAAAATCCATAGGTAGCAGAATGAAATTGAACCTTTGTGATATGTTAATTAATAAAAAGAAGAAAATACTACCTTAAAAGTAAAAAGCATTGTTAAACAACATTATTGCGATTCAAATTGCTTAGAAATTCACCAATTTAAGTTTACAGTTAGGAATTCTTTAATGCATTTTCTAAATTGTGTAATCATCACTGTAATACAATTTTAAAGCATTTCCATTATCGAATCAGATCACTCAGGCTAATGACAGTTCATCTCCATTCTCACTCTTAACCACAGGCAATCATTGATCTATTTTCTCTTTTCTGGAGATTTCAATAAGTGAAAACATACATAAAATATGTGATTTTATATGTCTAGATACTTTAATTTATCACAATCCATTTACATATGAACAGAAATGTCTTAATTTAGTTGAGGGGGGATAATTTGGAGTTTTCAAAAACAAAGGCTTACATTGAGGATCTAAAGAATTCCCTACTACCATATACAATTCTGTTCCTATTATTTTGGAGTTATATTTCTGCAGTTTATATCTTGTTTCTGAGTAAATGTTTGTTTCGTGTTTTAGTGTTTTGTTTTATTTTGCTCCTTTAGGGTTGGTATATATGATCAAAGACAATTATGTTATAATATAAATATCAGTCTCTAGATTTTTCTCCAATTACATTGACCAACTCCCTGTACTAGTTGTAATCAAGAAGTTTTCTTTAAGGAATACATGTATAATTGAACATACAACATCCTACCAAACCAAGTAAACTCAAATAGTCTGGGGAGGGCACACTTAATTTTCTTGACACCTTTGGAACTATATATTTCACTCTTTAGATATTCTTTGAAATTCTTTCTTTAAGTTGAAATGACTAAATTTTAGTGATGAGGTAGCTTTATTTAACTTGTGTGGGGGAAAGACATGCTTTCATGGCTATACAGAATAGCCAAATCTAAACATTAATTGTTTGATCTCCAAATTCTTAAAATTCATTGGTTTTACCTCCTCCAGGGAAACTTCTTTTGGAGAACTTGCCTTCTACCATGGTTCATGGGTCTGAGATAGAAATTTAAGGATTCAAGAGAGTATTGAGTCCCTAAAGGAAAAATATCCCTTTCAAAATATAGAACAAATAACTGGTAAGCAGTGCCTGAGTGAGATGAAGGAGACTAATGGACAGAAAAGGGCCAAAATGAAAAGATGCCCTAAACAGCCTATGAATTACATTGCAATTTTCCCTATACATTCTCTGGAACATAGCAAAACGGGAGCAAGACCACACCAGAAAGAGATCCATCATCTTGTGAGGCTAAGGTTAACACTTGACTGGATTTTGCCCTCTGGCCTCACCACCCAGTTGACTACTTCACCACCATAGACTTAAATTTCACCACAGCTGAAACCTACATAACAGACCAGACCACCCCTCTAATGGTACGCATGGTCTTCTCAGTCTTTCCAATCCTGAGGGAGATCCAGGCACTTGGATCACACATAGTCCATCTAAATATTTACCCTAATAAAAACTCCAATTTAAGCTTTGGTAGGAGGTCTCACTCTTGAGATTGCCCACGTCCTTTGCTAAGTATGGACCTTAACTTTTTGCTTCATAATAAAGCTCTTGCTCTCTTTGAAGAAAGCTGGCTTGTCCTTAAATTCTTTTGTGCGACAGAATCAAGAGCTTGGAAGTCCCAAATAGAGGTCTACTCATATCCTCCCTTAGAAACAAGGTGATTCTATCCCTATGAATTCTTTTCATTTCTGCTTCTCTTAAGACTTTATTACGCTAACAAAAGTTTGACACATATTAAGGACTGAATTTAAATTAACATTTGCTACAGATTTTTGGTGATTTTTACCTATGTCCCGATTTGTTACACATTATGATATGTTATTAAGAAAAGAAAGTTCTTACCTGAGAGGAATTCTGATGTCATCTTTTAAAATATTTCTCTCTTCCTTCAGCTTCCCTTCACTCCCTTTTTGCCTCCTGTTCCCTCTTCTCTCATTTTCTGTCCTTTTCTCTCATAAGTCTGATAGTGACTTAGTATAGAGTTGTATGGATTAAATCAAAATCCAGAATTTACTATAATGAAAACAAATTACTTTTAGAATCAGAGTACTCTTTGTCTGATGAATGAAAATATAAAATAAAATATTACAAAATGAAATCAGTAATCTAAAAATCTCCAGCCTCTCCCGTACCCCCCCAAATGACAAAATACCTTCTGACTCTTCAAAGCATTTATTATTGAGTCAGAGTAACCACTCTGAATAAGGTAAACATGAAAAATCTCTAGCTACATTTTTGCTGCCTAGACCCCTGTGGTCTGAGCCATATTAATTTGTAGATTAATTGCTTTGGGTCAGATGAAATTAGGTTGAGCCCCTGAGGACCCTTCCTTCCCATTCTTGTGCTACAATTTTGCTGGACCCTCCCTTTATTCCCAGAAGCTGTTGATATTTTTTCTTGACCCTATTTCTTTGGCTTAAAAATGTACATGAAGATTCAGTACCTGCAAATAAAAGGGATGTTTCTGAATTTATGTAATTATAAAAGGTTTTGAAAATTATTTTTTAAAAAAAGCCAAAAAGGTCAAGTGAACATAACATTGCTAATATATATTAAGAAGAAGAAATAATATTTTTGAGTAGATGCACAGATTAACTGAAACACATAACACATTTAGATTAGGATATTTTAAGTCATGATGTTATATTTTCACCAAGGAATATCAGATTTAAAAATATTTCAGGTAACATTTGTTATGGGAGGGATAATATTTCTGATATATATATTTAGGGTATATGTATCTGTTGTACTGGGAAATTTCACATTTATGGAAAATAGTATGTATTAATACAACATTAACATAACATTTATTATTATATGTAAAATACCAATAAATATACATCTTATTTCATTATTTCATATTTAATTAGAACACGTTAAATTCAAAACATTCTAATATCTATATTTCTATATTTATAATTATGTTTCTATGTCATGTAGGAAGTTTAGCTACTCCCATGTACAAGGAAAATTTTTAAATACCAAATACAAATTAAACATTGTATTTTCTCTGAAAAATTTCTTTTTTTTTTTTTTTTTTTTTGGTACTGGAGATTGAACTCAGGGGCACTCAACCATTGAGCCTCATCCCCAGCCCTATTTTGTGTTTTATGTAGAGACAGGGTCTCACTGAGTTGCTTAGCACCTCGCTGTTGCTGAGGCTGGCTTTGAACTCGCGATTCTCCTGTCTCAGCCTCCCTAAGAGCTGGGAATACAGACTTCGCCACCGCGTCCGGCTTGAAAGATTTCTTACAGGAAGTTTATCAATGTAATATAATGAATTGTAGGAGACTATTTTTCCTTTTATATTTCTTTGTAAAAGTGTAAATAAAAGCACTATTTGAAATACATTAATCACCCTTTGTAATTACCCTTTTTTAAATGTGAGGTATTGGTAAAATGCAGACTTAGTCCCTTGAGATTTTTTGGGTTTTACAAATAGATCGATATTAAAATAATTATGTATTGAAATTTGGCTTAACTTTGGGGTAATTGCATGTTGAACTTAAAGCTGAATAGCTTACTTTCACTTCAAAATGAAATATTCTTCTTTCTTCCAAAGCAACAGAATCAGCCTCTCAGAATCATCAGGGACCTGAGAGATTTTCTCAGAGAAAACTTACCTCTTCAATTCTCTTATAGAGTTTTTGAAGGTTGAGATGAAATTTTGATAGAGTTTTTTATTATTATTTTGAGCACAAATGTATCTTTATGTAATTTCTGACTCCTTGGTGTTTTCTGCTGGGTGCACATGGAAGAATTATAATCCATGTGATAATATCTCAGCAATGTGAAAGCAACTGTTGTATATCCCTAACGGCTACTCTTGTTCAGTAATTTGGCCTTTCCTAATGTGTTGGTTTTAGTCCCTTTCTTACAGTAACTCTTCTCCACAAAGGCTCTAAATTAAAAGGTTTTAGAATGAGTTTTCTAACAATGAATTGAATATTGCCAGAGTAGTTAGAAAACTCATCAAAGATTCTTTTATTAGGCATATACATTTTCTTATTGAAAATGAAGTGTTATAATCTCATTTAATCTTATTGTAAAAAGACTAACTCATAATAGTTCCAAGCATGGAAAGCAGAGTGATTTTATTGGAAACCACTGAACAGCAATTTTATTGTGTATGTGTGTGTGTGTGTGTGTGTGCACATGTGCATGTGTTTGGATTTGGTTTGCTAGTGAAGTGAGAGTTACTTCTTTTCTTTTCTTCTTTTTTTAGTCGAATCAATGCCAAAGAAGAGAGTATTTGAAATTTCTACAATTCAATCTTTCTTTTTCGCACTCATCATAGATTTGAAATACCTAAGCATTTGCATATCATCATATTTTATGTCCTACGAGATTAAAACTTTTCTGGAGTGCTTTGTATTTTGCTCATATTTTTTTTCAAAATAAGTTGAAATGATTAAAATATTATTCAAGGAAAGGAGTGCCAAAATTTATCTTGTTTAAAGTTTTTATGAATTTGTGATTGTTAAAAACAATCTCACAAATAGGAAAATATTGACCGTTAGTGTACAATAGCAAAGGAGAAATTAATGAATGAGAATTCAAATGATATAAACAAATTTCTTTTAATACTCTATAATTGTGTTTTGGGATAATTGATCATTAAGAATAGTATTTTGATGGGATACTATTTTGAATTATAAATTATATTTTATGATGCAATAGAAAAGCATCCAGAAGACCCAGAGCTTCACAGAATTTAAGTTAAGATTTTATTTGACAACTAAGTGCCCTTGTAAACTTTGTGCCATCCAAGTGTGCAGAACATTAGATTGGGTAATTCCTTGGAGTGTTCAGTTAGGTAAACATCAACCCTACTCAAAAGGCTGAGAAAAATGTCTCTGGATTTGATCAATGCAGTAGTCTGAAGCTTTAGTGTAAACTTTTAATGTAAATGTTTTCATAAAAATGCTTTTGATACAGTTTTAGACATCATGCTTTTCTTCTTCAATAATATAGAAGACATTCACTCTACTATACTAATTTAGTGTAATTCATTTCCTTAGTATTGCATTATTTTCCATGATGAGGAGGCACCGTGATTTATATATGCACTTGCCTAATGGTGCACATTGACAGGGTTTCCAGCTGTTCACTACTATGAACAATGCTACAATAAATATGCTTTCATCTATGCAGTTGTGTACTTAAATTTTTATTTCAACAAGACAAAGACCAAGAATTAAATTGCTAGGTTAAACAATATGTGCTTTCTGTCATGTTAATAGAATTTAAGAGATTGCTTTTTATAAAGCACAAAACACATTCACTTTACCATCTTTCAGTGCAGGAGTAATCTTTGTCCCCCAAATCTAACATCAGTAGGGAGTTTCTTAAACTTATCCCACTAGAAGAGTGTAGAGTATTTCATTTTTACTTTGGTTTAAATTTCTTTTACTAATAGTGAGTTTGATAGAATTTCAAACTTAAAAATATATAGACACTCCAATTTGATCTTTTATGATTGGTGTGTTGATACGTGTGGCACGATTCTCTATATGTACTTCTTTTTGATGATTGAAAAAAACTTTAGTATATAATAGATTTTAATGCTCTGCCACCTTTATTTCTTACAATATATAATTTCCTGTTCTGTTATTTTTTTCTGAAAAATTTATATTTATATGAATATATTTAAATACTAGGCTTTAATAGTAGCCCCTTTTATTATACAAGCAGTCTCTGTAACTATTTTTTATGGTTTATTTCCATATTTAATTATGTAATTGATTTAGACTTTGTATGCATTCGATATAAGAAATGCATGTACTTGTTATTTGTACAGATAGATGCCAAAAATCTATCATAATTTATTAAATAATTCATTTTTTTCTTATTTGAACTTTTGTTTTTCTTATACATTGATGAGATCATATTCATAAGATCAATTTTTACACAATGGTTGGTACATTTCATTAGTAAATTGAAAATACTAGGGAGATTTTGGTTAAATGATACGAAATTTCAATTAGGAGGAATAAGTTCCAGAGAGCTTTGTATAAAAACATTAACTCTGATTAAAAATATTATATTGTATATATGAACATTGCTAAGAATGGATCTTAAATGGTTTCACCACACAAATACATGAGGAAATAATACAGTAATCAACTCAAGTAAGCCATTCCATAATGTATGCATATTTCAAAATATCATGTTTTATAACATAAATATATTTACTATGTTGTTAATTTAAACAATTAAATTTTTTGTAAAAACAAAATTACAGATATATTTAATAAAACAATACTTGGTATTTATTTTTAAACTTTATTTTTTAGAACAGTCTAGCTTTACAGAGTAATTGTGTATAAATCACACAAAATACTCATACACCCTCCTTCAATACCTTGCGCAGTTTCTCCTATTTTTAACATCTTGCATAAGTGAAGTACATTTATTACACTTGAAGAATAAATACATTAGTTAGAACTTAAATTTATATTTTATTTCCTTGTATAATTTTATGGGTTTTGACAAATATATTACATCCCATATCCCCCATGAAAATATCATACTGCACAGTTTCACTTCCACAAGACACAAAGTAATTTCAGAAAAAAAGTTTTAAATAATTAAAATTTAAAATATATCATGTATGCTAATGAAGAGATATTTAAGCAGAGAATAAGTGATTTTCAATAAAATTTTGAAGTAAAATGGAACAGGTAGGGAAAAAGAGAAGTTGACAAATGGAGGTGTGAGTGGGTTCAACAAAAACCTATTTGCATTCTTATAAGCATGATTAGTCATACAAATTTGGAAGTTAATATTTGAAGTGAAATAGTAGCATATTCTATAACATTTTTGAAAAACATGATATTACCTGGACAGAAAGAACAAAAATCCAAGATATATTAAAGTAAAAGTACAAAACAACAAAGACAAGAATATATCTTCCAAACAAAAAATTGAAAATTCCAATTAAATGTGATAACAATGCTACAAAAAGGTGGTAAAAGCTCAGGAAATAATCCAACCAGTAGGGCATCTATATCATGGATAGGGCCCTCATTGACTACTAATAATTTAGACTACTACGAAGATTCCATCTATTGAGAGAAAATGCCATCTGCATTGATTTTAATAGAGTGGTTTCTATTTTATTTTATTTTATTTATTATTTGTTTCATAACAGTTACTTTTATTTTATGCAAATGTTCATCAGTGATTAATACATAAAGAAATCCAATGAGTATAATTAATTGCTGATTATGTAGTAGATTATTTGAGAAAATAGTTGTGTACAACTGTATCTCATCTATATCTGATGTAATTTGTTCAAGTGACTTAAACTGACTTAGTTCAGTTTAAATTGGGTAAACAGATGAAAATAAAGATACTTTTAACATTACTACTTCACATATTTTTCCAAGTGTTCAGACAATAAAGTGTTGGTTTCTAAAAAATGTCTAAAATGTAATATCCATTTCTTCCAACAATTTTCTTCAACAGGAAAGAGGTGGTTAATACTGTTAACTGCATTTGTTTTATATGTTGGTTTTTACAGTTAAAAATAAGTAGATTTTTCAAAGCCAACCTCAGCAACAGCGAGGTGCTAAGCAATTCGGTGAGACCTTGTCTCTACATAAAATACAAAATAGGGCTGGGGATGTGGCTCAGTGGTCGAGTACACCTGAGTTCAATCCCTGGTACCAAAAAAAAAAGTAGATTAAACAAATATGGGATTAATCTTCATAAATCTATTTGTTCAAGGAGACATCTAATTACAAAGTTAAAATGTTAAAACATCAACTGCTAAATAAAAAATCAAGCACACAATCTCTTAAATTCCATAAGAAAATATAAATTATTTTATATTTATATTTTCATAAATTAGTCAATGAAAATGGTCTGAGATTTCTTTGTTTCTGTGTCTTCACTGTGAATGGAGCTGATGGGAGTTAAGATTCTGTCAGGTGTGATTTTATACATAAAGAGTCTAAAGGGTTTTTGTCTGGTAAGTAAAAAGTTGTAAATGCCTAAGTAAATTTAAAAAGATTTGTGGAGAATAAATTTCAAAAAGTTTATGTGTAATTATATTGGCTATATATAATTAAAACAATCAGCTAAATTTATTTAAGGAGTTTTCCTTTTCTAAAAAAAAAAAGAAAAGAATGAAGAGTTTCTAATCTAAGAGGCTGGCTTTTTGCTGAGTTTCTGACATGGGGACTGTTTAGCAAAATAGATAAGGTCTCTTCAAAGACTTTCTGCTACATTTTAGGAGGCTAATTAGACTGAGAAAAGAACGAAAAATTGATTCTTTCCCCAAACCTAAGTCAAATATCAATGTACTGATATAAAAGTTTAAATAAAAGAAAACAAAAGTTTAACCCTCTATATGTTAAAGTAATAAGGATTCTTACAATATTAATCTACTCTCATTCCACAAAATAATTTCTTGTGTCTGTTAAGCTTTATTTAGAGAAACTAGTCTTAAAAGAATTAAAGTTCATATAATTCTAGTTAAACAACAACTGCTCTTTTAAAGTATTGCATTATATTTCAGATTCCAAATTTTTCTTTAAAAGCTAAATTTGGTTAATATAAGAACATCAATGTAATTATGATGCTGTTCCTACCTTCCTTATATACTAAATATATTCTTATCTCACAAATATACAAGTCTTAAAAGTATAGGATTTAAGAGAACATTTTACCAAGCTGGTGTTCTCTAAGTTAAGTTTTGTGTAATGGTGTTTTCTTATAGACTTACATAAAAATAACAAATTTAGTTAAAATTTATTTATGTCATTTAATATTTTGTAATTAGATAATCTCTCATAAATGATAAAATTTTGTGTTTCTCTCTATACTGAGAGGTAAACTTAAATACATTTTTAAAAGACAATAAAGAGAGCCTGATTTATTTAAAGGTTGGCAACATAAAATGTAAAAACATTTTGGCAGTTTCCCACAAAAGGGGGTTAAAAACTCTTTTAACTTGTATGATTCATGTTTCAGAGGTAATGTTAAATTATGTTAACTAATTCATATTTATTCAAAATATGATATACAAAAACTTCATAAAATAATACCACAAAGAAACTATCATCAATTTCAAAAATAAAAAACCTTACCTAACATTTATTAAAAGGCTACCTCACCTAAGTTAAGACTTTGCTTCTCACCTTATTCCATGTTAAGATAACCATTCAAGTTCCTTTAAAATTCAAAAGATACATTTTTGATGTAGGTATTACTAAAACAAATAAAAATACTATATATAACTAAGTAAAGACTTAGAATTGCAAAAAAAAAAGTTCCTTGGTTCATAGCTGTTGTACAAAGTAAAAATGTTTTTACTCTTGTTAATTCCATTTTGTATTTTCTTTATAAACTTTACAACTATTTTTGTTAATGCCTTACATAATTAGAATTTCAATTATAGCAACCTAAGTTAATTTAAGATAACACCATTACCTATAGGACAAACAAGATATAAGACTGAGTTCCAGTACTCATATGGACCCCATTACACAATTTTGTTGCTCAGCTTATTACTAAAGACAAAGTTAAGTCATACTATTGGTGGAATTCAGCCTTCTTTTATTGTGGTAGCACTCTTAGTTCAACAACATTAACTTTATTAATCTTCACATGCTTAACAGTTGACTTTTGCTAGTATTCCTGGCCAAATAAAAATACGCATTAAGTCATTTCTCACTGTTTAAATGTTTTTTACAGTGCTGGGCTACCTTCTACAGTTTAAAACTAACAATGCTCCATTTTCTTTTTAACAATTTTACAGAAACAAAAAGGAGGAGATAGAACCCCACAAAACTATTTGAATCATCCTCTCATTGTTTTAAATTTTTTAATTGCAATGTTAAATGTTATACTGCTACTGAGCAACATATGACCTCTACTGCAGCAGAACTGTCAGGCTTAGGTGGAAAAAATTATAAATAGGACAATGAAATAGACCAGATTCAGTAATAATATGAGTCTGAGGTGATTTTTGTGTCTTTCCAGAAGATAGAGCTCATCCCATCTGGGATATCTGAACATGCTATTCATCATCACCATGGAAGATTTTGAGCTGTAGTTCAAACAACTGAAGAATCTGATGCATCAGGCTGAAAGATAGTCAAATGACAGGGAGGTACTACATCTCTAACTACTATGTTTCTGGCTATGCTGACTTTCTTGAGCTGTCAGGTAAGTGAAGTTCATGGGAAAACTTATTGGACTTATTTCCCAGATCCACCTTTAGGATGTCCAGCTTTGTGACTGGAGAATCCATTCTAGTATTTACTAACGATACTCATCTAATGTGAGATTTTCTGGATAAACACATTACACCTGTTCATTCAATTCAATTTAATTATACTGGATATAATGAAAATTTACCTATATCTTGGTCCCATGATCATCCTGCTGGCTGTTTAAAAGTAGTCTCAAAGGAAAAGACAGCAGAGGGGGAGCCAGGGCAATCAATCATACTGGCCCTGGAACTCAAAAT
Organism: Geosciurus inauris; assembly: GCA_004024805.1. NCBI lineage: Eukaryota > Metazoa > Chordata > Mammalia > Rodentia > Sciuridae > Geosciurus > Geosciurus inauris. Next base: position 104,222 of record PVHX01000982.1, on the reverse strand, counting down.
TGTAGGTCTGGACAGTTACAAAAATGAGATTCCCCCATGGCAAGATAATGTTTCCCATGGACTATCCATCAATACCTTACTGCCCTAATCATTCTACAATAGAATTTGGTGCCTTTCATAAATGAATGGAGTGTGCAAATATCTTGCCAGTGCAGCATTAAGTCCCTGGATAGTGGATATATTTTGGTTGGTACTCCAGAATTGGTAAGAGATAGCTATGTCAGTATTCCATGACTCCTGAAGGATTTGTTGGTAATGTCCTTTCAGTGGTAGTGACATGCAAAAAGACCTGTGGCATTTAATAGCTGCCTCATATTTTGTCATTTATACAAATGACAAAATACCTGACTTTATACCCATACCTAACTTTATAGATAGGATCTGTAAAGCAGCTTCCTGCTATGACCTGTGGGCCTGTGTACAACCTCCATGTATTTTAATTTATGGTCAAAGTATAAGTAAAAAGAATAGAAGTAAGATATCATGTAACTTGTCAACAATGTAATCTGACCAACTGCATCACTAGGTATAATAGAAGAAAAGGAGTATTTGTGTTATACCAACTCTCCTTTGTTTTACTCTCAGATAGCATTTCAGAGTCATGGTATTTTGATGTTGGAGTTCAGGTTCTACAACAAATACATGTTAGCTAATTAGACCCAAGAGTGCTATTTATCTTATTGTACCTGGAGTAGTTACTTTGACATCTATTTTGATTTCTATTCTGACATCTTTTGAGCCTTGTCTCAAGACATTCAAAATGCTCATTTTCTTAATACTGTAGCTCAAAATACTTCCAAAGCCCTACATAATCGGGTAAGTATTGATGAAAAGACTGAGACTAAATTAAATGCTTTGGAAGCCACTGTAATAACTATAGGAAATCAACTTGCAGCACCCAAATTTAAACAAAGACTTAGATATCATGCTGGCTACAAATTTGTTTGTGTTACAAACGCCAAATATAATGCTTCTCAATGGGATTGCAAAAAGGCGTAGAATCATTTAATGGAAATTTGGTAGAGAAATAATGATGGTCTAGACCCTATGGAGTTACATCATCACATCCAGGATACTCAGGAAAGCAGAAACAATCTCATTGATCCTGTGTCACCTGCTTTTAAATAGCTTTGATTCTGGAAATATGTTAAATGGCTTTGATTCTGGAAATATTTTAAAATATTCTATATGATACATTTTTGGAATCATATGTGTGCTACTAATTCTCTTTTGTGTTATGATAATAGGTTGCTGTATCCTCAAACAAGACATCTGGGAACTTCAAATGGCAGTCCATCTTGCAGTTAAAAAATAAAAAAGGAGGAGATGTTGGAGCAATCAGTGAATCATGGCTTTGAACTCTCCTGGACTGCAGTGACACCTCCCTTGGGAATTTCTGATGCCAACTGCCAAGACAACTGCCCATTTGAGGTGGCCCATGTTAAGAGGAAAAATTCTATGCTAGTCAGGGAGTTCATTAGTTCAATAGCCTTGAATTCAAAGGCCAGATGTCGGGTGGTAGAAGAGATATGGGTGAAAGCTGATAAGCTTTAATTGGGCTGTTTCATTCACAAACTTTGTCTTTTTTATGTTGAAGAAGCTTTCTCACAATAATCCTTTTGATGTTTAAACATTTATATATGTTAAAAATTAAACATACACTCATAATATTTATCTTGTTTAAACATAATAAAAATATAATAGATTTGCAGCATCTATTATAAATGTGCAGAGTCTGCTCTGGCCAGTCTCTCTTCTATCAGGAGTTTGGTTGATCTACCAGGTCCTGCTTTATCTACATTTTGTGTTTGTTTGTCTTATTTCCAATCCTCTTGCTACTCCATTTGGGAAATGGAATAAACACTGCACAGGCCACAACAGACAAAATTCCTGCCTACCTGGGTCATCAATTGCCATCAAGTAGACAATTTTATAAACTTATTGGTCAACATGATGAGTATATATAGTTAAACAGTCTAAAAAGTCCTATAAAAAATGTAAACGGGGAAGAACTAGGTAAGAAAATGAGATGCTATTTTAGATGGGATAATTATGGAAGATCTTTTTGAGGATGCAGCATTTAAAGTGAAACTTTTTATGTACAACAGGATTTGGTCACAACACCATAGCAAGGAACAGCATTTCTAATAAAGGAAGCAGCATGTGCCAGGGGTATGCGCTAAGAAAGGAATTGGTATACTAGAAAAACCAAAATAACCTGTGGCTGGAAGAAAAAAGGGGGTGGGAGATAATGTTTTATACATATGAATTCAATGCCCAACTACTTCAATACCAGAGTTTTGATACCATGTATCAAAATCACCTTTGATATATGATTATAACATCTTACAGTGGTAACAATAGCAGCAACCACACAGTAACAATCATTCCTCGCCTCCTACATACTGGTAAAACTTTGAGGCAGAGGTGATATAGGGAGACTTCTTGTCATTATATATAGGAGACTGATAAATAAATAAAGGAGCCATCTATGAATGTTCAATATCAAAAGTCTATGATGGTGAATTATAGGCTGTGGTAGGAGAGAGAGAATCAATAAGCCAAATCATTATCTGTCAGTGTTTTGGTTGATAAAAATCTTCCTAAGTTTGATGTACACTTATGGGATATGCACTTTAAAATAAATGAAGAAATTCCAATGAAAAGAAACAACTAAAAACAAAAGGTGAATATTTGAATAATACCTGCCCTGGAAGATACTGTTACAATTATTTTCTTCATAGTTCAAGATGTAGCGGTGTGTCCCTAATGACACTGACATTTTGATACTAAAGAAGCTAGAGTTATGTGTCTTTCTTCAGTTATTTTCTTTTTGTTTAGTAACTCTAGTAGTAATTATTTTTTTCTTGTGCTCAGTTATATTGAGGTCCAAAATTTGTCTCCATGTTAAGGCTTGTCAAAAATGTGCTATGATTTTGAAATTCTCATAAGACCCCCCATTGTTTCTCTTCTTCTTTTTTTTTTTTTTTTTTTTTTTTTTTTTTTTTTTTTTTTTTTTTTTTTTTTTTTGTCTTTTACCACTGTCTCCCTCTCACTGAAGGATTCTGGATATGATAGCAACCTGGAAACAATGCAATACCCCAGAAATATCTTAGACATTGTTTAAAAAATACAAAGCAATGTTCTAGCAGATACCTATTTTTGCAAGACTTGGGGAAATTACCCTAAAATTGCCAAATGTATTTTGAATAACTATTCTGGCACGACCATGATCAGCACAGTCATTCTGATGTGTTATTGTCTGGGACTACAAAACCAGCAACATTAACCTGTACCTTTAGGGGTCATGGCTGTCACTTGTCACGGAAGGTACACATGTTCTGCAGGAAGTGCTGCAATGCATGTGAGCCCTGCTCCCTGTTTACTATGTGAATAGGCAGTTTATATGATGTGGCTTAGTTGTACTGAGCTCCTGATTTCAAATACTCTGCCCAAAGAAAAATTTATAAGGATGTGTGTGTTAAGATTTCTTCCTGGCATCTTACTGATCTAGTAGGGTTTTCACAGTTTGTCACTTCTATTACAATGTGGCTGCCAAATATCACCTCCATAGAATATATATGTTAAAAATTAAACATACGCTCATAATATTTGAGTCTCATTTAAACATAATAAAAATTTAATAGATGTGCAGCATAAAGAATTTGGTTTACATAGAAAAGATGAAAACAATTTATAATAATATCATTGAAGAAAACCCATAGCTAATCATTTTGCCTGTAACTTAGTAGTCTTTTATGTAGCTACATTCATTGTTATAATGCTTTAGTCAGTCAAATTATATTTCATTGAGCATTAATGAAGTATATTCAGAATATGTTTAACAGAATATAGTGTATCTATCAAGAGAATTTGTTATTTGCTTCTATACATCCACAAAAGTACATATTTAATCACTTATTTCATATTTAATTCTTTCCTCTCAGATATTATACACAAATATTTTTGCTTTAGGTCTCATTTATTGTTAAATATGCAGACTCTTAAATTATTTCCTTAAAGTATTGTTATCAACATTTATAATAAGAAAAGATAATTGGCAAATGAGTCACCTCTGCTATTTATAAAATGTTGAAAGTAATAGTGCTGTATCATATACTTATGTTATTAAAATTAGAATGCATATAAAAATAATTTCATAGTTGTTGTCATGTGGTAAGTGCTAAATAAAAGATAGTTATTCTGTGGTTGATACTATTATTGTAGCATATATATTTTATATGCATCTATTATCACAACCAATGAATAAATTCTTACAACTAGTAGCACTAGAACAAAAGGAAGAACAATTTTAAATACTTATTCTATAAGTTGCTAAATGGCCATGCTGTGGTAATTTATGGCCTTAAAAATAAAACTCATTATACTTTCTTTGAGACAGTCTTTCTGGAGGCTCGTGTGCAAAATTTTGCAAAATAACTCATTTATCTTTCTCTTAAATCTTTTTTGTTTAAAATGTTCCTCTGACAGAACACACAGAAAGAAGTCAAAAAGCAAAAGTAATGAGACAATGGGAAATAAATAATAAAGAGAGAAGAATAAATAAATAATAAATTAGAGGGACAGTATTTAAAAAAGAGGTCATTTAACATTCTGGAACCAGGAAGAGCAGAAACCAGAACAGCTGGGTCAGCATAATGGTGTAATGGAGTGAGAATGACCACCTGCTGCAGAAATGATTGAAGAGGAGAGGAGGTAGAAATGTTCTCAATTCTAACATGCGTTCAGTTCCCTGAGAACTCTGCCTATGTGCTTGCTCAGACCACTTTCTGTCTCCCTTCTTTACACTGGAAAGAAATTTCTGTTCTCTAAGGTAATCCATTGTGTTTCTGTTTCTAGACAATTGAAAGAAACCTAACTCAGCCAGGATGTATAAGGCAGCACCAGGATGGAAGCCTAGCTTTTATCAGCACTGCAAAGCATGAAGCACATCCTGTAACCATAGGCAGGAGGCTGATGTGCTATGGGCACATAAGAAGTTTTCCATTGTCATCTTTTCCTTCTTCCTCTCTTTCCTCTTCATAAAAATAGAGGTCATGGCAGAGAGAAAAATAAAGGGGAGAATATAAAGTTGGAGTTAGAAAGAAAGTAATCTTAGAGGATCCATCAGGAAGATATTGAATATGATTAAAAAATATTAGATTAATAATGTCAAAAGTAATTCTTTGGTTTATGGTATGAATGGTAATACAAGGAACTCATTGAAAATGGAGAAAGAAGAATGGTAGACCCATAGCATTTCAGGGACACAATGGTGTTAATGACTTGTACAATGTTTGATATTTGATTTGAATATTTTTTTTCCATAATTGCAGACTAAGTGCCATCAATCTCTAAAGAATGAATAGAGGGGCTGGGGTTGTGGCTCAGTGGTAGAGTGCTTGCCTAGCATGTGTGAGGCACCAGGTTCAATTCTCAGCACCACAAGTAAATAAAGGAAAAAATAAATGTCCATCAACAACTAATAAAAACACTGAAAAAAAAAGAATGAATAGAAATGGAATTTTTTTATCACTGAGAAACTGCAACAATTGTCAAAGGAACATAGGCCACAGACAATATTCAAGTATCTTGAATGTGCTCTTACGATGGAATACAGACCCAAAATACATTCTTTAGAAAAGAATACAGAGCATTTCTAAGAAGGAAAAAAATATTTTGACCAATACTTTGCACTAGTATAATCTCAGGTAGATTTTTAGGGAGTGGGTTTGAACCCAGGACACTTTACCACTGAGTCACATCCCTGGCCCTTTTTATTTTTTTATTTTGAAACAGGGTCTTGCTAAGTTGCTTAGAGTCTCACTAAATTGCTAAGGCTGGCTTCAAACTTGAAATCCTCCTGCCCTAGCCCCCATTTTAAAGAAATGATTGATTTTAATTACAATTTAATCAGGGGTACATTTTCTATTAAAAAACAAAAATATCTGTTTTTAAATTATGAAATATTACAGAATAAATAATACTTATGATTCACAGAATACAATTACTAAAATAATTAATTTGCTATAAAGCAGTAAGTTTAATGTTTTTATCTTCTGTACCTTTGGTTTTATAGAAGTAAATTGTTCATAAAAACACCACTTCTATCAGAAGAAAAAAATCATTCATTGTGATAAATGATTCCCATCATTATTGCCATATTCCAAGAGAATGTTACCAATTTAGTGAACAGCATGATTCCATAGCTATGTGATATATCTTGTAGAAAATGATAGAAAGATAACCAAGGCATTACAAAAAGAAGTGCATTTCTTCAAGAATCCAGTGGACTGAAGTAATAACTAAACACCAAGATAAAACCAAGTCAACACAAAATTGACACAAGTCAATACAAATCATCTCTTGTTTATAGAATTTATTGTAGAATGCAATACTTGTAAGCAAAATAAGCCTCAAACATAACACATATAAAGAGTATTAACTTTCATTCATGTGAAAACAAATCAAGTAGTTAATAATAATTATGATTTGCTGAAATCGGCAGAGATTAACATTAGTTGAATATGCGTGACCCAAGCTGCTGTGATTTTCCTATTCTATTTATTTGACGATCATTTAAATGTCCATCTTGGTCATGAAAAATGTCCATCTTCTATCATAAATTTTTTAGTCAGCTTTTATATCCCTGTGACCAAAATACCTGACAAAAGCAATTTAGATTTCATAGGTTTAGTCCTTGGTCAGCTGACTCTATAGCTTGAGGCCCAAGGTGAGGCAGAACATGATGGCAGAAGGGCATGGTGGAGGAAAACAGCTCAGGGTATAGAAGCCAAGAAGCAGAGGAACTCTGTTCACCACAGACAAAATATGAACCCCAAAGGCACACTCCCACTGACCAACTTCCTCTAACAACCCCTTTACTTGCCTACAGTTACCACCTGGATAATCTATATCAGTGGAGGTTCGGTTCACAACTCTGATAATGTAATCACTTCACTCTGAAAATTCTTGCCTTTTCTCATACATGAGCTTCTGGGGAACACCTTATATCTAAGCCATAAGAATAAATGAATCCAAAGGAAAAGAAAAAGAAGAAGGAAGGGAAACAAGACAAGAACAATAAAATAATAAAATTATTTGGCCATTATCAAATTTAATCCTAAAATATTGCAACTTTAAACGAATTACATTTAACCTCAGATTCCTGGAAAAACAACTGTTGTATTTTTTTCATAATGGACAAATGCTGATACAATGAATACTATAGTAAAACATAATTTGCAGAGAATAGTGATTTGGAAAAAATATATACACCCTCACTACAGTGATTTTTAAGATCTATAATTATAAAAAAGTACTTATATTAGACTAATTATGAAAAATAAACAAAGATTTATAACTATCACAAACACAATTTTTGGACAAGGAAGAAAAATACAGAACTATATACCAAATAAATATAAGAATCCAAATGAAATTAACTCAATGCAAGTCATCTTGATGACAAACACTAGAAGTATTGCCATCAAGATCAAAAAACAAAGCAAGCTGGCCCACTACCTCCACTATTATTCAGCACTTTACTGGAGACATTTGCCAATAGAAATAAAAGGTGAAATCTCTGGAGGCATCACCGTGTATAAAAAATAAGTAAAGCAATCTCTAATTGCAGGTGCATGATAGTGTACATGAAAAATCTCAGAGAATCAATTATAACACAAAGTAAACAAATGATTCAGTCCAATTTAGTGTACAAGAATCAATGGCCTCAAATACATGGGAAATCAACTAGAGAAAGGTCAAGAAAATTATAGTGTCAGAGATGATTCAACATTTAGAAATAGATTTAATAAGAAATATGCACACCAGTACAAGAAAACGTTTTTTAAATTTTATACTAAATAGTTTTTCTTTTGTCCAATCCTTTCCCTTCTAGTTTTCTATCTAGAGAATAGAACTCAGGTAGAACTACTTTTAATCTATAAGAAATTGTATTTTAATACATACAAAAACTAGTATCTGTTTTTCATAAAAACTCTAATTTGAAAAAGAATTTTGTCTTCACAGCTCTGTGACTAGAAAGCTAATTTGGAGGGTTTTTTTAAAAAAAAAGCAATTGATATTCATAGAGCAACATTTTACCCTTGAAGTTTATAACTAGAATTTTAAAGTATTGAATCTTGACATGAGGTTTCCATTGATATTCTTTAAAGAATGAATGAATATGTGCAAATATCCTTAGAGTAAATATTTTAATACACCTAACTTATAGTTAATAGTAGAAAAAATATAGTTTGAAATGTTCTAGTGTTCCAAAATATATTAAGTATAAATGGACCCTAGAATAGTCCATAAAGGTCTTGCAAATAACTTTTAGACTTCAAATATAATATCTGAACAAAGTTGCCTAAATTAAGTCTGGAAAGGCTAATCCTATCACTCGTATCAGAACTCTACCAACATCTGCATGACCAAAGAGAAGGATGTAAGTTTTTGTGCTATTTTTTATTTTAAAATCGTCATTTGAGCTCATCATTTTTGAGAAGCACCCTGATGTTTCTCCTATAAGATATCGGTTTGGTGAAAAGTTATGCTAACTATGTTCAAGGAATTAAAAGACTGAGAAATATGACAGAAAAATGAGCACTACAACAAAATATCTATTATTACTTTTGGTTAACTCAGATCCAAACAACAAGTCTAGCATTTGGTTAGCTTTTATGAATTTTGACAAGACCATATCCTTACATCCAGTAAGTTGTCTGGAAGAAAATAGCTTTATTGTTTTTCTTTGTAACTATCATAATGTTGCTCCACCATACAAACTTGGAAGAGTAGTACCAGAAAACTTCAATTCTTTCAACAATTCCTCTAGAATTTTCTAGACTGTGAATTGCTATGATACTCTATATAAAGAAAAAAGGAAGCTTTCTATCAATTGTATAAAAGATATGGAAGTTACTTGTAAAAATACTTTATATGCCTTCTGTCTATCACTAATCTATCTAGTAAAGATAAAATCAACCCAGGTAATAAATTGAGTTTATACATTTATAAATCATAAGAGTTATTCCAGTTGAACAATTTGAAGTACAATTTTTAAAAGTCATTCACAACTGCAATAGAATATGGATTAAATTTGACAAAAAAGGGTTTGCTACACTTATACAATATACTTTAAATGTGAAAAAACAACACAACACTGCTTGTCATCAAAGGTATTATCCAAAGCATTGTACAGTTAGAGAAAAGTTCCATGAAAATTCTGCAGATTTCTTTTGTTAGTCATCCATTTATCAGGATTGTTAATGAACTGTTTGGAGTTCTATTTCAGATGTCAGCAATTTGGTGCTAGGTAAAGGAACATTCTTTTGAACAGAAGTTAAGGTTTATTTCTCTTCCCAGGAAGATGAAGCACAAATGATAAAAGGAACATTATTTGTACCTCTACTTTTTGGTACCAATCCCATAAGGGTCGATCCAAAAGTCAAAAATACAGAAAAGTGAATAATACTAAACGCATTGGTAAAATCTGAAATTTAATATTTGATAAGTTATAAAATATATAATACAGTGTCTCAGACACACAGGAAAGAAACAAGATTGGAATTTGTTTCAACAAAAATAAAGTACACATTAAAACACATGAACTTGATCTCTGTATGTTTGTATTGTTATTATGTTCTGAATGTTTATGTCTCCCCTCCACAACTGATTTTGTAAAATCCTTTGGGTCATTACATCAGAATTGGCATTTGAGTAGTACAGACGGGCTGGTAATTGGCAAACAGTCCGTTGCAGGGAAGTATCTTAAAATCCCCTATGGTTTCTGCTCAAATCCTCATTTGACTTCTAAACCAAAAATACTTGATACTGGAGTAGAAATAGATCAGAGATGTACAAGAACACTAAGGATAAAAGGTTTCTTAGAAAGTTCTGAGGCTGCCCAGGAAAAAAACTAGAAATTAGAGTTGGAGGGGATTCTTAAAAGCCATTGGATTTCCTTTGAAACACCATAAATGCATACAAAAGCCCATGTGTGCTTTAGATATGAGGAACATGTTCTTGGATTAAAGGTTATGCTCTAGGTTTAAGGGCAAAAACAGAACAAAAGAGCTTAAAAACAACCCAGCAACCAGATCAACTTTATAGCTGGATTAAAAACACAAAAAGTCCAACAAAAGATTGGAGTCCTCTGCCTCCATAACACAACATCTCAATATGTGATATGCAATAAGAAAATTAAAGAAAAGAAAATGTTTTACCCCAAATACTGCGAAAAATCTGGCAATAAATATAGGCTTACATATTGAATATTTAAATTAGAAACTAAGGATCTCATAATAGTGGTGACAAATACATCAAAGATTCTACAGAAAATGGTAGGCTTCAAAGGTGAACATAAGGAATTTAAAGACAAATGTGAAATTCAAAATTAATTAAATCAAATTCCCAAACTAGGAATATTAAATATTTATATTTAAAAATTATATTGGCATTAAGAGCAATTTGGAAACAAAATTAAAAATTTCATTTCCTTAAATTGAAGAGTGATAAATTACAATTAAAATTATCCAAACAGAAAGATAAAAGGAAAAAAATACACTGACAAAATAAGAACTGAACTTCAATGATATACCACATTGACTGTTGCCTACAGGGCAGGAAGTGTGAGTTCGTTTCTCATCTGAAGGAAGCAAGAGAAAAGATAATGACATCTTTAAAGTTCCAGAAGAATAAAAACAAAACAAATAAAACGGTACATCTAGAATTCTATATGCAGAGAAAATAGCTTCTGATGGAGAAGGATGGCAACTGCTGTTCCCTAATAAGGCAACGTAGAAAACAAGTTCACTGTCCCTCATCAGAGACCTAGCAAAGCAGACAACATGTATAAAGCAATATTCTCTAGACATTGCATAACAGGGGAAGAATTGTCATCTGTGAGAGAGGGAAAGTAAACTATGTGATCCTCTGCAGAGTTTACTACACGTAGGCAGTTTTTTTTTTTTTTTTTAAATATTTTTTTAGTTGTTGATGGACACAATGTCTTTATTTCATTGCTTTGTATGTGGTGCTGAGGATCGAACTCAGGGCCTCACGCATGCGAGGCAAGCGCTCTACCGCTGAGCTACAATCCCAGCCCCCACGTAGGCAGTTCTTAGGACACATTACTGGAAGAAAAAAGTAGAGTCCAGTGATTTTGCAGAGTTTAGAAGACCGGAAGCTAGAAACAAGCCCAGGTGGCCAGAAATAGTGACCTAATGATCTGGGACTGATGCTTTTCAGTCTTTGGCTGAGTCCTAGTACATATATAAGTGAAAGAGCACAACTTAAGACCCACAAAATAATGCCTAATAAATAGCAATATTAATAATTATTATTTGTATTGTATAGTTAGAATATTTTATAAAAGTTTCAATCTACAGTGTATTACAAAAAAAAAAGGAGAAACAAAACATCAAAATGGAAAAACTAGTCCTGTTGATCAGATGTTTAAAAATGATATGACTACCTATCCTTCTCATGGAAAAAAAAAAAAAAAAAACACATGGAGGGCTGGGAATATAGCTCAGTTAGTAGAGTGCTTGCCTCACATGCACAAGGCCCTGGGTTCAATCCCCAGCACCACACACACACACACAAAGCATACATTAATGTGCTTTATTTGAGGTCTTAGAGTGTGCCAGGTACTATGCATTTGCTCCTAATGTGACCAATCTGAATGAAAGCATAGAAAAGGAATAATGAGACACTAAAAAGAACAACATTATTTACATGATTATGTGGAAAAGCAGTATGATATAGATAAACGCATTGGGGAAAACCTAGAACAATGCCTAGGTCTAATATTTAAACCAAACTAATTTTACTTTATTTGAATTAAGTCATCTTTTCTTCAATATCTCCTTCATAAGCTAATACTCTCTTTGTAAGTTTAAGGAAAAACTCAGAATATACTCTTTTGCAAGTTCATACCAATACTTTTTATTTTAAGGTTTCCGTCCACAGCCAGGAACACTGACCTCTGTCAAGGATGGCATAGCCCTGATCTTTGAAGCTCAGCAACTATTCAGGTCTTGACTGATTTCCTTTGACTTTGCTACAATACCTTGAAATGAACATGCTGGAGAAAATGTTTTCCATAAATGATGTGTTCTACTATAATTTCAAATATATTTATTTTGCCAACTTACTATATGACTCCATTTCAGTGATTTAAAAAAAATCAAATACTAATTTGTTCAGTCCAGGTCTCTGCATAACTCCTGAGGAGGTACTGCAGTAATTTCACTTTATAGAATTTTAAGTGCACAATATCTTGGGATATTTAAAAACAAATGAAATATACTAATCTAAAATTATTTTCAGAATGAGGGCAAACTATTTCCAAATACTGTTTAGGTCTAATAATATGCATCCTAACATATGGTATTGTTCCTCAAATACCAAACACAAAAAAGAAATGTTTTGATGAAGCTTAATTGCCCAGTTGTCATTTAAAATATAAGTGGGCTTGACATGATGCTCATTTTAAATGCAGAGTCATTGCTGTAATGATTAATAGTTATACCATACAGTTTTGAATTTTTCCTGCTGAACTGATTGCTTCTTTGAAGTTGCACTAGGTTGGATGTTTGTTTTCAAAAATGTTTCCTGACAGGTGATAAAAGATATCTTTCTTTGTTGTGTTTTTCATGCTGGACTGCAATTTTTCTCTTATTGCATTTATTTTTAAAGAAAATGTGAAGCTGAACTATTATGCTACTTAAAAAAATGGGTTAGATAATACTGTAAACTCATGGATGTTTTTTCTAAGCACATATATATTCTTAATATCCATATCTAGTTAAAATTATATTGTTATCCAGTATAATAATTATACTGCCTAGCTGAACATTTGCCCAAACCCTAACTCTGCTTATTCTTAAGAACAGGATGTTTAAGGGCTGAGAGCTCTCAGTGACCAGATCTGTTGAAACCAGCTGAATCCAAGAAGGCCTCCTATCTGGACTCTAATGGATCCAAAACCCATTATAATCCCATCTGCATGAAAGACACACCCCACCAGTACAGTGACAGGTGATAATACCATTACCATGGCCAGAAAGAGCCACCATAATGGGTAGATTGATTTACAATCTAGATTCCCAGTGCTCCATTCTTTGGCCACAGAATAAACTAGCATGGTTGGTGCTCAGCCTTGGTAGCTTCATGACATGGAATGGAAAAAGATATCAATTTTTGTGTGTCCCTCTCTTAGAAGAGTCATAAAATTTTGGGTAACAGGTTCAGTCCATTAGCAAAGCTAGAGTATACCTCACAACTCTATAAAGGCAAATTGTGTGTGTGTGTGTGTGTGTGTATACATACGTTTATGTATATATACATATACTAATATACATCACATATATTTTTATGGCTCCATTATATAAGATATATTTGGAAAAATGTACATATTTTATATGTGGAATAATGATTTGACAGATAGCACCTAAGCTTGTATTATCATTCATATGTACAAGCACCAATAAATAAGTATGTAGACACATACATACATAAGTGAATTTTCTCCATCACATATGCACAAATGAAGAAGTTCTCTTACTTTGCTTCAAAAATCATAAATTTATTTTTAAACATAGTTTATTAAAAGCTCACTTTATATAATTAAAAATAAGGTCCTTTTGCTGGGCGTGGTGGTACATCCCAGCGCCTGTAATCCCAGCAACTTGGAAGGCTGAAGCAGGAGGATCACAAGTTCAAGGCCAGCCTCATCAACTTAATAAGGTCCTAGGCAACTTATTGAGACCTTTTATCAAAATAAAAAAATTAAAAAAGGGATAGGGATGTGACAGTGGTTAAGTTCTCCTGGGTTCAATTCCCAGTACCAAAAATAAAAATTAAAATAGAGTCCTTTTGAAATCAAATATAGATTTTATTTTAATGATGCAAAATTCCTTTGAAAAGAAACACAATATTGTCAGATGAACTTAAAAACCTTGGTGAAATGTGTCACTTCGTAGGACAACATGAAGTACGAAATTTGACTAAACCTATGGTTTAAGTTCTGTCAGGAGAATGTGAAAGCTCTGCTTTCAACCTTTCTTTTCCCTTCTCCCACTAAACTCCAGGTAAAAGACAGAATGACAAAATTAAAGCAAACAATCAAGGAAACTTGAATGACATCTGAAGTGAAATGTTGTGGCAGGAAACTTCCCTGAAAACACGTTTGGGGAGGGCTAAATCACTCACAAGACAGTGGGAACACAGGGTTAAATCAAAGAAGCAGGAGTGATGGAAGAAAATGATGATTCCTACAAACATGGATTTTAGAAATAGCACACTACATGCCTTGTAGAAAGATTAGGACTTTATCACAAATGTGGTGAAGCATTCTGCAAAAGAGCAGTAAAACTGTGTCACAAAGCGAGGGACGTATTCTCATACTCCAAATTGAGTATGGCTGCTAACAAGGGCACCACCCAAAAGCACATGGCAGAGGATAGCTAAGGATCTCAGGAAGACAAAGGAATTCTGAAATGGTGTTGACTTGAAGACTTCAGAAATCTCCAGTAAACATCCCCTGACTCTTCAGAGAAGGAGAGCTGAGGTAATGTGACAGCAGGAGGTTCAGGTAATACAGAAAGAGGATTCTAGAGATCTCGGAAAGTGCCAAAGAAGTATAGCTTGAAAGTGAAAGCGTCTCCATGGAAGGTAGTTCCTCAGTCCACTTGTGCTTTGGTTGCCTGCAACCAAGGCATGTCACGTATGTGTTAAAAAATAATACTAATCTGTGTAAGAAAGAGTCCTATGATCTGCACCTATGCCTTTGAAGACATGTTGGTGATGGACTGCATTTCTTTCTCCTGCTGTATTGTATCTTTACCTTTCTTAAACTTTATGATAGAATTATCTATGGATATTTGTAAGTTCCCCAGATCTGGTGAATCCTTTGAATTATCTGCCCTTCATTACTGCTATATAAACTTTCAAGAAAGATATGTTTGCACAGATTGCTAGGGTTTCACTGGGTTTAAGATCAGATGGTGTGGATTAGACTGTGCCTGCTAATAGCTATGTTATGCTTGCTAATATACTGTTTGTTAATCTACCAATGACTTCCACATCTGTAACTAATACCCAAGTCACTCTTTTGTGGTAATATAAGTCGCCTAACACCTGCACTTGGATGTCCCAGATCAATCTCATATTCAATACGTCTGCAACTGAACTTGTAAGACCTTTCCCTTGATTATAGACCCCTGTGACTCTGTTCCTAGAGTGTTCCCTGAAATTAGGATAGAAAAAGACTCAGGTATAGACCTTAATTTTACGTAGAGATTCAACCACTTTTCAATCTCCCATTCTCTCTCCAGGTCCAGGCATCTGCTCATTTTAGGTCCTCAAATTCAGAAGAGCTGATTGCTTTGTCTGCCTAGACTATTGTTATATTTGATTACTTCCAAGAAAAGTTCAGGCCATTTTTTACATGGAGTGGTCTGGTAGCTTTTTCTATATGACCCACAAACACTACAACTCTGATTACCATCCAATTCAGACAAAAGAGCATGATTACTTATAAATCATTCACAATGTAGAATCCTTCCACACCTCTCTGGTCCACATGTCCTCAGAAAAAGAAACAAGTTTAACCTCCAGTGCAGCATCTCTTTTCTTTAGGGAAATATGGCTCTAGAGTCAGATTCGTTCCATTACATTATCTAGTGGTATGATATCCAACAATTAACATTATGTTTAAAGAGCCGTTTCTCTTTTGTAAAAGTGAATTAAGTGATAGACAACACTTCATACCCTATTGTGATGATTAAATTATTTTCTAAGACTAGACAAAGTAATTTCATAATAAATTGTATGTAAGTTTATTGAAATTATTATTACCAGAAGAATAGTCATTCCAACTTCAGTGGACTGTTTAATTTTATAAACAAGTCTGAGTACCTAATTCTACACTCAAAATCATACATCCTGCATTCATATTTAAAATTGTTTCAACTCCAACTCACTTAAATCAACTGAATTTGGTGTTTTCTTCAATTAATAGGGTGTAACAGCAACTTCCTCTGCACATTTATTGATATACTACATTTATTGATATACTACACTTCTGCATCACATTGTAATTTAACTTTCCAATGACACAATCATGTGTGTTGCTAATTAATTTATATGCTTTTCTAAGACCAGTCTCTATTGCATTACTCTTGTAGCATCTATTTAAATGTTTAGGAAAAACTTTTCAGATTTTTCAAACTTTTCAATATTTTTATTGATCTGATTATTTTTCCCTTATTGGCTAGTTAGCAGAATAAATTAACAAATTTTGAGTTGCTTAGGAAAATAAGTAGTATAGATAATCTTTCAAAGAATAAGAGTAAAGATATTAAAATCTCAAAGGTGAAATTACAAAAAAAAAACATTTGCTTTTAAAATTTATTGACTTTTTAGCTTTGTATTTTGAAATAAAGAAAAATAAAAAGTTGGAGATTATAAAGAGTTCCCCTACAGATTAACTCAGCTGACCCCAAAGGCTGAGATCTTATAAAATCAAATGGCAGGCAATTAGCATTGAAACAATAGTAGGAACTAATCTGAAGATGACCAGTTCTGCTAATGTGGTTTTTCCAGGTATAAGTTCCATATTGCATTTAATTTAATGACACCTGGCTCCTCCAATCAGGAAGAGTTTTGTCTTTCATGATCTGCCCATGCTTGAATCATACTATTCATTTATTTTGTAGATGATTCTGGCTGTGGGCTTTTTTATTTTCATGAATAAATTAAGGTTGTGCAGTTTAGAGAAAACATCATAAGTATAACATTGTTTTTCTCCATGTTTAAGATCAGGCAGTGCATTATACTAATATGTCCTGTTGTCAGTGACAGTGACATTGACCATTTGGTTAAGATAGAATCAAACAAGATTCTCCAGTATGAGATATATATATATATATATTTGTAAATAATAAGTATTTTCTTGAGGGATGGTTTCAGTTTATGCAATTAACCTATTTTTATCATGCTTTTATTCATTAATTTTAGCATTGATTGATAATTTTTGTTGGCAACACACATTACTATGGTGCGCGCTAGATTTCAATTTTATATTTATGTCTGTCCTCCATTTATTGACAGAATTCTGTAAGAAATTCCTGTTTCTTTATTTATCCAATTATTTCTTCATCAACATAGATTCATATTTATTTATTTATCCTAGGGTTATATAATCCATTGTTATTATTTTTGCCCAATTTTTTAAAGATTTGTTCATTATAACACCTTAAGTGGCTCCTGTATATCATCACCCACTCGAAATTGTATCAGTTTCCCTGAACTATGGTGGTCAGTCAGATCAGAAATATTAAAGGTATGAGAAATTTAAGAAATAAAGACGAGACATGGAAATAAGTGAAAAGCGGAGGGATGGTGGGATGAACCAGCTCTGATGGAGACTGGATCTAACAACAAAATGGAGCCCATGTGCTTTATTTACATGGGTAAGAACACCAATGGGATTCAGTGTGAAGAACTGGTAAAACAACTTGGTTGGGGTTTAACAGGTTATGCCCACCTTCTTTACTTCTGGGCTGCTGCATTTGAACCTAGAGCTGTCTGAGCCAACCAGCAGGGTGTTAGCATAAACTGAGTTGTCTCCAATCAATGGGATTTCACTGAGAATTCTCAGAAGAGCAATGTCCCTGCCTTGAGATGGCTCAAAAAACCTCATAATTCATTCACAGCTCCTGACACAAGTACAATTTTGACAAGCACTCCATCATGTTGTATGTATGCTTGTTAATAATAGAATGCTCATGTATTGAGCTTTCTATTCTTGACAAGTTTGAATAATTTTATGTACACTCTTCACAGTTCTATTTTTCCTATTATGAATTATGTATTCGTATTACTAATATTATCTGCCATAAACCAAAACAATTCTTAGAAATTATGGAGCGTTTAAGGAATTTCAGAGTAAATTGGTTAGTTGAGCCATCTTGAATCAGTAATTCCAAAATTTCATGGATTCTACAATATCTATTATTCTACTTAGGTATGCATAATAGCAGAATGCATTTTGAGTCATTGTACATAGATGGAGTACAACTTTTCATTTCTTTGGTTGTACATGATATAGAATCACATCATATATGCAGTCATACATGAAGCTAGGGCTATGATGTCCATCTTATTCCACCAAATTTACTGCCCTCATGCCCTTTACCCATTCCCTCCCCTTTGACCAAATTCCCTCCATTCCTCCCATGTCCCCTCCTCCATTATGGATCAGCATCCACTTATCAAAGAGAACATTCAACATTTGTTTTTTTGGGATTGGCTTAATTCACTTAGCATGATATTCTCCAACTCCATCCATTTACCTGCAAATGCCATAATTTTATTTTCTTTTGATGCTGAGTAATATTCCATTGTATATATATATATATACCACACTTTCTTTATCCATTCATCTATCGAAGGGCATCTAGGTTGGTTCCACAGTTTAGCTATTGTGAATTGAGCTGCTATAATCATTGAAGTGGCTACATCACTGTAGTATGCTGTTTTTAAGTCCTTTGGGTATAGACCAAGGAATGGGATAGCTGGATCAAATGGTGGTTCCATTCCAAGTTTTCTAAGGAATCTCCATACTGCTTTTCAGATTGGTTGTACCAATTTGCAGACCAACCAGCAAAGTATGAGCGTGCCCTTTCTCCCACAACCTTGCCAACAATTATTGTTGTTTGTATTCTTGATACTTGCCATTCTGACTGGCGTGAGATGAAATCTTAGTTTTGATTTGCATTTCTCTAACGGCTAGAGATGTTGAACATTTTTTCATATGTCTGTTTATTGATTGTATATCTTCTGAGAAGTTTCTGTTCAGCTCCTTAGCCCATTTATTGATTGGGTTATTTGTTTTTTTGGTGTTATTTTTTGAGTTCTTTATATATCCTGAAGATTAGTGCTCTATCAGATGTGTGTGTGGCAAAATTTTGTTTCCAGAATGTAGGCTCTCTGTTCACTTCATTGATTGTTTCTTTTGTTGAGAAAAAACTTTTTAGTTTGAATACATCCCATTTGTTGATTGATTTTACTTCTTGCACTATAGGAGTCTTGTTAAGGAAGTAAGGTCCTAATCTGACATGATGAAGATTTGGGCCTACTTTTTCTTCTATTAGGCATAGGGTCTCTGATTTACTTCCCAGGTCCTTGATCCACTTTGAGTTGAATTTTATACATGGTGAGAGATAGGAGTTTAGTTTCATTTTGCTGCATATGTATTTTCAGTTTTCCCTGCACCATTTGTTAAAGAGGCTGTCTTTTCTCCAGTGTATGTTTTTGGACCTTTGTCAAGTATAAAATAACTGTACTTAAGTGGGCTTGTCTCTGTGTCTTCTATTTTGTACCATTGGTCTACATGTCTATTTTGGTGCCAGTATTATGCTGGTTTTTTTTGTTTTGTTTTGTTTTTTGTTGTTTTTTTTTAACTATAGCTTTGTAGTATAGTTTAAGGTCTGGTATTTTGATGCCTCCTGCTTCACTCTTCTTGCTAAGGATTGCTTTGGCTATTCTGGGTCTCTTATTCTTCCAAATGAATTTCATGATTGCCTTTTCTATTTCTATAAAGAATGATGTTGGGATTTTAATTGGAATCGCATTGAATCTATGTAGTGCTTTGGGTAGTATGGCCATTTTAACAATATAGATCCTGCTGATCCAAGAGCATGGGAGAGTTTTCCATCTTCTAAGGTCTTGACAATTTCTTTCTTTAGTGTCCCTGTAGTTTTCATTGCAGAGGACTTCCATCTCTGTTGTTAAATTGATCCCCAAGTATTTTATTTTAATTTTTTGGAGGCTATTGTGAGTGGGTTAGTTTTCCTAATTTCTCTTTCAGGGGGTTTATCACTGATGTATAGAAATGCAATTGATTTATAGGTCTTGATTTTATATCCTGCTACTTTGCAGAATTCATTTTTAATTCTCAAATTTTTCTGGTGGAATTTTTTGGATCCTCTAAGTATAGAATCATGTCATCAGCAAATAATAATAGTTCGAGTTCTTCTTTCCTATTTGTTTCCCTTTAATTTTTTTCATCTGTCTAATTGCTCTGTCTAGTGTTTCAAGAACTATGTTGAATAGCAGTGGTGAAAGAGGGCATCTCTGTCTTGTTCCTGTTTTTAGAAGGAATGCTTCCAATTTTTCTCCATTTCGGATGATGTTGGCCTTGGGTTTAGCATAGATAGCTTTAACAAAGTTGAGATATGTTCCTACTATCTCTAGTTTTTCTAGTGCTATAGAAATGCTATAGCATTTGTCAAATGGTTTCTCTGTATTAACTGATAAAATCATATGATTCTTATCTTTAAGTCTATTGATACAATGGATTATGTTAATTGATTTCTGTATGTTGAACCAAACTTGCATCTTTGAATAAACCCCACTTGATCATGGCGCACTATCCTTTTAATATGTTTTTGAATGCAATTTGCCAAAATTTTATTGAGAATTTTTGCATCTATATTCATCAGGGATATTGGTCTGAAATTTTCTTTCTTTGATGTGTCTCTGGTTTTGGTAATAGGTTTTGTCCTTTGGTACTAGGGTGATACTCATCTCATAGAAGGAGTTTGAAAGGGTTTCCTTCTTTCTATTTCATGAAATAGTTTGAGGAGTATTGGTATTAATTCTTCTTTGTAGGTCTTGTAAGAACTCAGCTGAGAATCCATGTGGTCCTGGGCTTTTCTTGGTTGGCAGGCTTTTGATGGCATCTTTTATTTCCTTGCTTGAAATTTATCTGTTTAAGTTGTTTATGACCTCCCGGTTCAGTTTGAGTAAGTCATATAACTCTAGAAATTTTTCAGTATCTTCAGGATTTTCTATTTTACTGGAGTATAAATTTTCAAAATAGTTTCTAATTATCCTCTGTATTTCAGTAGTGTCTGTCATGTATTTCCTTTTTCATCACAAATTTTAGTAATTTAGGTCTTCTCTCTCCTTCTTTTCATTAGGGTGGCTGAGAGTTTGTCAATTTTGTTTATTTTTCCAAAGAACCATCTTTTTGTTTTTTCAATTTTTTGAATTGTTTCTTTTGTTTCAATTTCATTGATTTCAGCCCCGATTTTAACTATTTCCTGTCTTCTATTTCTTTTGGTGTTAGATTGTTCTTCTTTTTCTAGGGCTTTGAGATGTAGAGTCAAGTCATTTATTTGTTGACTTTTTCTTCTTTTAATAAATGAGCAATGAACTTTCCTCTTAGCACTGCCTTCATGGTGTTCCAGAGATTTTGATATGTTGTATCAAAATTTTCATTTACTTCTAATAATTTTTTTATCTATTCCCTGATATCTTCTGTTATCCATACATCATTGAATAGCATATTATTTAGTTTCCAGGTGTTGGAGTAGTTTCTATTTTTTAATCTGTCATTGATTTCTAATTTTATTCCATTGTGGTCAGATAGGATGCAGGGTAGTATCTCTATTTTTTTTATTTGCTAAGACTTGCTTTGTGATATAACATATGATCTATTTTGGAGAAGGATCCATGTGCTGCTAAGAAAAAAGTGTATTCACTCATTGATGGATGGAATACTCTATATATGTCTGTTAAGCCTAAATTATTGATTGTTTAAATGAGTTAAATGAGTTTTCTTTGTTTAGTTTTTATTTGGAAGATCTATCCAGTGGTTAGAGAGCTGTGTTAAAGTCACCAAGTATTATTATGTTGTGGTCTATTTGATTCTTATATTTAAGAAGAATTTGCTTGCTATATGTAGAAGCCCCATTGTTTGGGGCATAGATGTCTATGATTGTTATGTCTTGTTGATGTATGATTCCCTTAAGAAGTATGAAATGTCCTTCCTTATCCATTTTCATTAACTTTGGTTTGAAGTCCACTTTTTCTGATATGAGGATGGAAACTCCTGCTTGTTTACGTGGTCCATGTGAATGATACGTTTTTCCCACCCTTTCCCTTTCAGTCTGTGGATGTCTTTTCCTGTGAGATGAACTTCTTGAAGGCAACATATTGTCGGGTCTTTTTTTTTTATCCAGTCTGTCAGTCTGTCTTTTAATTGATGAGTTTAGGCCATTCGCATTCAGAGTTATTTTTGAAATATGATTGGTAATCCCAGTCATTTTGGTTTATTATTGGTTTTTACCTTGACCTGGTTTCTCCTTTGACTGGCCTTTTTTTTTTTTTTTTTTCTTTTAGTGTAGTTGCTCTCTTTGTATATTTTCATTGTTGGTTATTATTTCCTCTTCATGAAATATTTTGCTGAGAATGCTGTGTAGTACAGGCTTTTTTTGCTGTAAATTCCTTTAACTTTTGTTTATTATGGAAGATTTTTATTTCACCATCAAATCTGAAGCTCAATTTGCTGGATATAAAATTCTTGGTTGACATCCATTTTCTTTCAGAGCTTGGTATATGTTGTTCCATGATCTCCTGGCTTTTAGGGTCTGGGTTGAAAAATCTGCTGAGATCCGAATTGGTCTCTCCCTATATGTAATCTGATTCCTCTCTCTGTGGCCTTTAAAATTCTATCCTTATTCTGTATGCTGGGCATTTTCATTATAATATGCCTTGGTGTAGATCTATTGTAATTTTGTACACTTGGTGTCATTTAAGCCTCTTGCATTTGATTTTCCAATTCATTTTTCATATTTGGGAAAATTTCTGATATTATTTCATTGAAGAGATTGTTCATTCCTTTAGTGTGAAATTCTGTGCCTTCTTCTATCCCAATAAATCTTAGATTTGGTCTTTTGATGCTATCCCATAATTCTTGTATGTTCTGTTCTTGATTTCTTACCATCTTCCCTGTATGGTCAACTTTATTTTCAAGATTGTATATTTTGTCTTCATTATCTGAGCTTCTGTGTTCCAAGTTATCTAGTCTGCTACTGATGCTCTGTATTGAGTTTTTTATTTGTTTACTGTTTCTTTCATTTCAAGAATTTCTGTTTTTTTTTTTTTTCACAATCTCCAGCTCTTTCTTAAAGTAATCTTTTGCTATCTGTATTTGCTCCTTTTCATTGTTGGAGTGATCAATGGTTACCTTTATTTGCTCTCTTATTTCTTTGTTGGAGTGATCAATTTTTGCCTGTATTTGCTTGCTTATGTCATTCTTTAATTCACACATCATTTTAATTACATATATTCTGAATTCTTTCTCTGACACTTCATACTGTGCTGTCAATAGATTCTATTATTGTAGTATCTAGGTTCATTTGGGGCACTTTCTTTCCTTGTTTTTTTATGTTGATTATGTATCTTCCTTTCTTGCAATGCCAATCTGAAGTATTATGGTTTTTATCCTATAATCTACAGATTACCTGTATCTCACCTTGGAGTTCACTTCCAGTCCCCACCAGGTGTCCCCAGATGGACACTACTGCCACTAAAAATGGTGGCAGTGGTAGTGGAGGTAACTCAAGATAGCAATGGAAGTGGCCTTGGCTGAGCTCCCATGGCAGTCCCTGAAGGTGGTCCTGAGCCCTGGCCTTTGCTCCTTCCAGTAGGCAGGAACTCTGGCATGGAACTGAGGGCAGTCTCAGGCCTCACTTAAGCCAGGTCTCCTGCAGGGGTTCCCCTAGGCAGTCCTTCCCTTGGGTCTGGGTTCCCCTGTGACTGGTGGGTACATTCTTAGGTCTAATCTTGGCTGGGCTTCCATAGGGGTCCCTGAAGGTGGTCCTGGGCCTTGGCCTGTGCTCCAATCAGTCAGCAGGAACTCTGGCCTACAATTTCAAATAATTCTATAATGTCTATTATTCTATTCACTTATCTCCTCTTCCAAGCATTATCTGTATGGTTGGTACAGAAGAATAGACAAAAATATTGCTTTTCTTTAATACTCAAAATGTAATTGGAAAAACATTCATTTCATAAACTGTAATTTAATTTGGCTTCCTTGGCCTTATATTCCAAATTCATGCAACCTAAGTAATTTTTTTCAATTCAGAAAATTTTTTCTCTAACACATAATTATAATTTTTTACAAATTAGATATTTATGACTACATTTTTCTTCATGAACTAAAAGACATTTGGCCAGAAAACAATTTTTATAAAATGCCTATATGACAACCCTTATATGTTAAAGAAATTATAAAATATAAAATAATCAATATGATGAAAATTATTCTGAATAAACATATAGAAATATAAGAAATCTATATAGTTTAATTTCTAACTAATGTTTATATTTTTAAGGATATATGCAGACTTAACCTAGTATTTTATTTTGTTCTACTTTTCCTTTGTCTCAAATTCTTTGTTTTTCAAAGCAATTAAAGTGTTTTTGTCATCTTTTCTATACCCTATATTGACAAATTTGGTAGAAGGACAAAATCAATACAATTCCTCAGTGGATATGAAATGTTGGATATACTTTGTTTGGTTTTCTTTATATTATTATATTATTTTGACTTTGCATATATGTTCCACATTCATTACTAACTTAACAGGCCAACAAAATATAGTTTATATTCCATATTTTGAATTGCTAAAGTCCTTGTTTTATAACAAAAAATTATAAAATATTGTAAATAAATATTTATAATGAAAATAAGTATGGTTTGCCACATTTTATTTTAGTTTTTCATTTATTTATTCTAATTAGGTATACATGACAGCAGAATGCATTTTGATTCATTGCACACAAATGGAGCACACTAGTTTACCACATTTTAAATAAAAGATAATAATTATCAATTGAACACAATAAAGAACAATAAATAGACAATAAGTTATGGAGCATTTTACACTGTGTGATCTCAATTATTTCCATTATAAGCTAGCAGTGGAGAAAGGCTTGCGTTCATGTATCCTCCTTCAATTTACATCTCCAAGTAAACTTTCTTACCCTGTGTATATTCACCCTCTATCTCATCAAGATTTAGCAATTTTTTCCAAATCAGTGTCTCCCACTGTGTTTTTCAGTGAGTTTTAATATTATAAGATACATTGGATATCTTTTTTTAAAATGTGATTTTAATTTTCTCTTCTTTTCACGTCAATAGACTATTTTTTACAGCAATTTAAATTCATAGGAAGAATGATCAGAAGATGTGTAGGTTTCCCATATGGCCCAGCCCCTATACATACATAGTCTCCTTCTTTATCAGCATGCTCCTAGAGAGGTAGATTTATTACAGCTGATGAATTTATATTGATACAGCATTATCATCCAGAGTCCACAGATTATATTAGGGTTAATTCTTGTTGTACATTCTAAGAATATGGACAGATTTACAATGGCACATATGCATCATTATGTCATATGGGGTAGTTTCCCTAACCTAAAAATGTTCTGCTTTCTGCCTACATCACTCCTCCAACCCCTGGCAACCACTAATCAATTTACTGTCTCCATTATATTGCCTTTCCCAGAATGTTACATAACTGAACACACGTAGTAGGTAACCCTTTCAGATTAGCTACTTTCAATTCTTAGTATACATTGAAGTTTTCTACATGTCTCTCCTGGCTTGAGAGCTCATGTTTTTTTTTTTTTAGTGCTGAATCAGGTATCATCATCTGGTGGTACCAACATATTTCTCCATTTACCTACAGAAATATATCATTGTTGTTTCCAAGATTTGGCAGTTACAAAGAAAACTGTTGTCAATATCCACATGCAGTTTCTATGTAGACGTAAGTTTTCAATTCCTTTGGGTAACTACCAGGGAACTCAATTCCACTCTCCATGTGGGAAGAATACGTTAAATTGTGTAAGAAACCACCAAATGACTTCCAAAGTGACTATACCATTTTTCATTCCCACCACAATGAATGAGAGCTCCTGTTGTTCCACATCCTCATTGACATTAGGTGTTGTCAGTGTTTGGGTGTTTTGGGCCATTCTCAAAGGTGTATAGTAATATCTCAGTGTTGTTTTAATTTGCATTTCCCTAATGATAGAAAATATGGAGCATCCCTGTACATACTTATTACCATCTATCTTCTTTAATAAATTGTCTGTTAAGGTTTTGGTCCATTTATAAGAATATCTTTTTAATGAATAAATAATCTTTTAAAATAATTTATTTTTACACACTTATTTTTAAATAATCATATTTACTGCAGAAAAGGTATTTTGCAAATGTCTAAACTTAATCTAAATTTTCAGCTAAGCAAAATCATTATGCTCATACCTTATATGTCAGCTCAAGATATGAAACACAAAACTAAATTTCAAAATTTCAAGTTGAATACTACTTCCAGAACCTGTAGGCTTTTCTCACATAATCTTCATGAAGTTAATTTTTTAAAAAAAGTAATAAAGCAAATCCAGGTTATGATATGATTGTGGTATTACACTTGAAAGTGAGATCTACCTAATGTCTCAAATGCCTACGTGAAGAACTATCGAAGAGAAATTACTTCTTAACCATAATCAAAAAACATTAGAGAAATAAAATAATTTGATGAAAGTAAATTACTATACATATCATTGGATACTCTGAATTTGAAACTGTTTTCATTTCCCCCACAGCTTTTGAATAGTTCATTCACTCATTTTAAAGCATACTTGAATACTTATTTCATAACAGATGATAAATAAGAAAATATTACATCAGATAAAACATGATGATTGTCATTAATAATAAAAAGTACCTTAGCTTAGTTATTAAAGGAATGAAGATAGTATAGTGATAAAATGCTCAGACCGTTCAGTAAGACTCAAAGCCTTATCTACCACTTAGCTGTGAAATGTTTAGTATGTTTTTAAATTTTCTATGTCCTTATTTACCTCATCTGCAAAACTGGGATAATGGCAGTATCAAATTTATAAACTTGGGGAAAGATTAAAGGAAATAATACATATTTAATTGATTTGTCATTTTAATGATCAAATTTGAACAAGTAAGAAAATATTTCTTCAACTTTTCCTTGAATTCCAAAAATAGATATGGTTAGAATAGTAATCATCAATTTGAAATAAAATAAAAAGCCAAGTAAAAAGTTATTTTTGTTTGTTTTTAATATTTCAAACCAAGTTGACTGGACCGATGACTCCTGAGTCACACTCGCTTCCTGGCATGGAAACTTACTGTGAGCACTGTGATCTAGGTTCCCACTGTGTGCCAGATCCATGTTGGAACTTAATAAATGTTTGATTAAAGGACTAGTCTGTTTTGCATTTCAAACATTTATTTCTAGAACTTTGTGTTCTTTCATTTCACCTATAGACACTTATTTCCACTCTCTGCATACATATGAAAATTTTAAACTGCAAGAATTGGCAGTAAGTCATTCATGAGTGGTATCATCAACATTCTTTAAAGGATATCCAAATATAAATATAAATTCAACAAGAGAACCCGTGCAACACATCTAGATGAAACTAAAGAATGGGGAGCATTTACAGCTTATGACATGAACATTTTAAAAGAAATGTATATGTGCATTGACTCCCCAGCTTAAAAATTCATAACTTATATGTCAATGTTAATATTAAGTGTAAGATTCTCTGGTATTAAATTTTTTTCTACTGAAGTTGGTTGTTTTAAAGGAAACTGTGAATGTTCTTCTAAGGTGAGCTCTCAATAAATCTTATACCTGCGGAAATTTTCAGAATTGAAGAAAATAGCTGGCACATCTTATATGCAAATAATTTATTTGCTTTAGGGTTCAAAATGAGAACCTGTAGCAATTTGCTCATTACAAAAATGTGACTGTTATTTTACTGTTGATTTTATGATGGACCTAGGTTGGATATGGACCTGTCTTAGTAGGTATAGCTATTTAAGAAGCTGACTCTTTAAGGCTCAGATAGGTCCTGAGAATTTTGAATGATTTCTGCTTGAACATTCTTATTGATAAATAAACTACCAGCTATTTCTAGTTAAAACTAAATTAGATAAAATGAAAGCCTTTTGAAGCATTTGAAGTCTGTTAAACTAAATGAAAAAGCTAAAACCTGATTTTTACCCCAATAAGGCATTTTTATTATTTTAAACTATCATAATAATTAGAAGTAATATATTTTTCTCTTTTTATTTTAACAAACCAGAAATGCAGTCACATCCAGACTGAGTAACTTTAAAAAAATGGAAAACGTGGCAATTATTTTTAATTGCTAGGTTCAGGGTAGAGCAACTAAAATAACTACAGCTTCCATTTTTTCTCAGCACTTTAATTTGAAATGAGTCAAGTGATTCTCTACTATGGTAATCTAAATTATATTAAGCCAATTTACAAATGGAACATTTTAAGAATCACAGATGAGGAGGAAAAGGTCATTAAAATGACTAAAAATGGATACAGAAAACTGTCAGTGTATAACTATTCTGAACTGGGCACAAAGGGGTAATCATATTTTTTTAACATATGGAATATAGGAGGAGAAAAATCTTGTATGAACACTAATCTTTTCTGGGTAAACCACATGCTGAGAATCCTATTCATGTGTAGGTGTTATAGTTTAAGAGCATCTTTGCCTGATCTAAAGTCCATAGAAAGGAGACTCGGTTAGCTCATTAAAGAGATTCAAAATGTTTTCCATGTAAAATAATTGATATGATGGAAGCAATTTAGATAAGAAAAAAAGATTAAAGATGAAATTACACGTATTTTAAAAGTTCTTGAATACCTGTGATGTTGACTAGGGATGCTTGTCAATGTCTGAAGAAAAGTGAATTAAATTAGAATCCCAAAATGAATGTGACAACAGAGTGAATTTGTAAGGAATTTGGAGAATATTTTTCTATCAATTAAATATGGACAAATGTAGTTAAAATTAAAGCATCACCAAAATTACACCTGTAAAGTGAATCTATGCACCAAGTAGAACACTAGGTTTCATATAAAGTCATAATTACTTAAAATAAGAGACATAAATGGAAACACAGAAAGCAAAAGTGTACTTTCCTTTCTTCTGATACAGTAGAATGACCTCTAGTTTTTTCTTTTATAGTCAGTTACAATTAATATATGTGATTCTTTGAAGTCAAATTCAAATCTGAAGTTGGAAGCAAAAGGTTTTTTTTTAATCCTTTATTTCTTATTATCTGTGCTCCAGATCTTGGTGTATGGTTTGAAATGCCCAATGAAAGTGAAAATAATAATAATGATGATGATTTGAAGCCTCACTGTGGCTTTTATATTGCATTTGAATGTTTGGTTCTAATACAGAAAAATCATTAATCATTTAATATAATATTTTACTAAGGGTTGTGTGTGTGTGTGTGTGTGTGTGTGTGTGTGTGTGTGTAAAATCAATGCTTTAGGAAAATGTACTTTATTTACCCAGTAACTTGGCTTAGCTATACACAAGAAATCATGGTTCACAGTTTGATAAAGACAATACTAAAATGTCAAATATATATTATGGGAAATTATACTTTTATTTAAAAATAAAGTGCTGTCTAGAGCTATAGCTAGGTAGCAGATCAGTTGCCTAGCATGTGTGAGACCCCGAGTTCAATCTCCAGCACTGAAAAAATAAAATAATAAAACAAAATTAAAATGAAAGTATTATTGTTGACATTCATATGAACCATTGCTATATTTTAAAATAATTATAAATAAAGCAAACTTTATTGAAACTAACAAAGAAAAATAAAGGAGTACATGTTTGTAGGTGAACTATGAATATTAAAGTTCTTCTGCAAGCTTTTTAACAATAAGAACTGTTAAAACCATTTTATATGAAATTTAGTTAGAAAATGTTAAGCACTTAAATTATTTGAAATTAGGATAAAGCTTTTCTAAAATTGAGTCATTACAGTTTAGACCATTTGTCTAAAGATCTGCTTGAAGATTTAAAATGAAAAGTAAGACGATGACAAATTTCATTATTCCTTGCTAACTGAGAAACCAATGGAAGTTCAGATTCCAATAAAATGGGGTTAAACAATATAAATGACACAGTTCCCCGTCCTATAGCCTGAACCCTAAAAGTTAATTCATGGTCATAAGACTTAAATGTTAGAGAACAAACATAGAATTGAAAAATAAACTATGGAGAAGACACCTACTGTTTTTCTCAACTGTGACATAGAAAGAGGGGGAATGATCCTAAAAAACTTTGGACTGTCAAATGATTTTTTTCTTTATCTACTAAAGAATTTCAACAGTGAACCTGACATGATTCAAAACTTTTATTTTAGAAAAAAATAAGTAGACTTTTTGAATAAGAATATGGTGGTAAGATTAGGGATAAACAATATAGAAGATTTTAGGTAAAAGACAATGAAAACTCAAACTAGGGCAAAAATACAGAGGAAATGATATTAAATGAAAAGATCTTATTGCTGTTTTGATGTGGTGAGGTCAAAGAGATGAAGACTCTCCTAGGTGGCTAGAGTTACCACATGAAAGGGGATGTCATTTTTTTGGTAAATACTATAGGGAAAAGAGCAGTACATCATTTCACAGAGAATGGGAGATTAAATAAATAATGCATTTGGAGATGGACCTGTTGGATTTGAGATGTGTATGGGATGTTGATTAAAGATGGTCAGGACAGAGTTATAGACCATACTCTATGACTAGTTTCTAATTAAGTTAGAAATAGAAACTAAAGATTCTCAAATGTATCTAATAGTTTCATAAATGTTAAATCAGTTCAAAATAATTAATAGAGCACAGAGGAAACTGAAATGAAATTTAAAATACCTAATAATTCAAATAATACATATGATACTTGAGACCAGCTAAAATTATTTAGACAAAATTTTCAGCCATTAATGCTTACACAAAATTATAAATGCTTAAATGAAATTGTAAAGATAGCCATGGGTAGATATTTTAAAAGAAAATGTGTGATATGATTATGAAGAAAACAAGGTAGATTTTTAATAGTGATTAAATGAATAAACATATGGTCAGATTGATTCAATATAAACAAGGCGTAAATAAAAAGAAATAACATTTTTAAATACAAAAGAGTTATTCTTTTTATCCCTAAGTTACAAAGGAGAGAAAAATGGGCTTAGGAATACCTCCTTCCCTAAGGAACACACCTTGTGATTTCATATTCTAACACTTGAGCACATTCCTGTCTGATTCCAAAGCCAGTAAATTAAATTCAATGTTTCACTCCCCTTATTATGGCAAATAAAAGTTAAAAATGTGATTCATCAGTTCTTCAAATCATATTTTCATAGTCATATTTTCATATCTTGAATGTTTTTACCATTTCCAGTATTTTTTTCTTTCTCCTATATTCAAATTTATATATGAGAACATTTTCTTTCTGCCTGAAGAAATACATGTATCACTTTCTTGAATTTCAAATATGCTGGATATGATTCATTTGGTTGGAATTTATCGGAAAACATCTTAGTTTACATTCATTCTTGAAGGTTTTGTTTTATTTTCACTGAATATAGAATTCTGGCTCAACAGTTTCATTTTTCATTTTAGTATCTAAAAAACTACAAATTGTTTTCTGGCTTCTACTAGTTCTGAGAAGTCAATCATCACATTGTTTTCTATATGATTCTTTTTATTTTTACCTGGATGATTTTAAAGAATTTTCTCTTTAACTTTGGATTTATAATTTTTACTAGTTGTGGATCTTATTCTGTCTTGAGCCTTATTTTAATATAGGTTTTCATGGGCTTTCAGTAAATACTGGAGTTGCTAGGTGAATTGTCTCTTCTGACCTGTGTCAAAATTTCAACATTCCAAACATTTAATTTTAAGCATCTCAGTCTAGGACCCAAGGTGAATCACATAAAGATTTCTGTCCCCTCACCTCAACTTCCTCCCAGCATCCTCTTACTTGATAAATTTCCCTGTCAATTCAGTCGCCCTAGCCACCTAGAACCTATGCCTAGAGATTATTCTTGGTTGGGCTGTACATCCCCACATCATGAGAAGCGTCCCTACTAGGATGCAAAGGCAATCGTGGTGGTGTCCTCCCACAGACATCCGAATACTACTCTGCCTGCTTTTCAAAACCTAAGCAGTTGTCTAATATGTTATATCTGGATTTATAATTTTTTTAGCTAGCAAGACAAGTCCGGTACTTTTGTAATGGTGACAAACCAAAGTCTATTTCAAGACATACATATTTTTCATAGTTTCATTAACTATGAAGTAAGCTGCTAGCTCTATTTTTGTGCATGCCCTTTGTTAGGGCATATCTGTAACTCCTAATTTGATCATGGACTGACAGTAATTTTAAGATATAAAATTTCTGTATAGATGTATATATACACAGGTATATATGTGTGTTCAACAAATTCTTTGTCAAAATTTCAGTGCCAAATATGTCAAAATATATTCTACTGTCATGTATATATAAAAAAAAATTAAAATGGAAAAAAAAATTCAGTCCCAAAAGGGTTTAATAAATAGCAACATTATTTGAAAATATATATGGAATACACAAGGTATAGAATAGCCAAAATTATCTTGAAAAAGATAAAAAAGCCAATGGATTTATTCTCAATTCCAAAATAAAGATGTTATACTATGGCTTTGGTCTCCTAATACACATAAAGATTAATAGAAACAAATTAAAATTCAGATTATTGATTATTTCGATCAATTAGTTCATGAAGTTGACAACATAATTCAATTGAGATGACATTTCCAAATAAAAGTAGTTTTAGAACAACTGGATATTTTCACAGAATAAAGTAACTTCAGCCCCCAAGTCAAATCAAATAAAAATTAATTCAAAAAGGATTACAGATCTAACCATAAAATGGAAAATTATAAAACTTTCAGAAGAAAAAATAAAAGTAAATTCTCAAGTGTGAGCCATGCAAGGATTTCTCTGAAAGCATAAATAAAATTCATTAAACATAAAATACATTTTGATATATGGGACTGCCACAAAATTGAAAATGTTCTTTATGAGATGCAGTAAAAAAAATGAAAGAGTACTTATGTTGTAGAAAACTATTAGTTTTACATTTATCCAAAAAGAAGCATGGGTAGAGGAGGCATGGGTGTGTGTGTGTGTGTGTGTGTGTGTGTGTGTGTGTGTGTGTGTATTCCAACAAACCATAATAAGTATAATAACAATCAATAATAAATTGCCAAGCTCCTGACTGGATATTTTCTTTTTTATACAATCAATATTCACATAAAAATAAGTTACAAAACCTGATTTATTAGAGAAATACAAGCTGTAACCACAGAAGGATACAATTCATTCCTTTGATATCTATCAAAATGTCTAAAATCAGAAAGACTTACAATATGAAATATTGTCAAGGACTTAGAACCATGAATTCTCATACATTAACCATAGTGTCGGAAAACAGTAATACCCCTTTGGAAAACTATTGAATAATTTCTTATAACTAAATTTCTTCACCTCTACTCTAACCTAGCAAGTACAATCCTGGGAATGAAAATATATGTTTATAAGAAGACTTGTATGAGAATGTGTATAGCAATTATTTAATAACAGCTGAAAACTTTTAAAAGCCCAGGTATCCAACAAATGGATGTTTGTACAAATTATGGCAGAGCCTTGCAATAGAAAATTTATAACAACAAAAATTACCTACTGATGGATAAAATAATTTGGACAAAATTCTCAAATATTAACAGAAATCACATATGAAAAAGTATATTTGGTGTGATTTCCTTTGTAGGATGTCTACAAATAAATTAATCTATGACAGGAATGAGGACACTGGCTTCCAGGAAAAGGAGTGGGAATTGACTAGAAAAGCACAAGGAATCGCCTGGCATGGTAGAAATGTGCATTGTTAGGTAGGTTAGTCAGCCATGGAGAGATTGGTAGGGGGAAGGACAATGAAAGGTGACTAAAAACCATAGGGAGCCTTATCTAACAGACAAGCACCTGGAAGATGGGGACCTGGTATGACCAAACCTCCCCCAGCCATAATTAATTAAATCATGTTAAGAAAAACTAGCCTGGCAATGTGGCACACTCCTGAAATCCCGGTGACTTAGGAGGATGAGGCAAGAGGATAACAAGTTCAAAGCCAGCCTTAAGCAACTTAGCAAGGCCCTAAGTAACTTTGTAAGACCCTGTCTCCAAATAAAAAATAAAAAGTGCTAAGGATGTGGCTCAGTGATTAAGCACCACTAGGTTTAATCCCTAACACCTAAAACAGAAGGAAGACTACTGTCTTTATTTAGTCATTATCATTTGTAACCAAGTTGCCAGAACTATCCCTTATCTTCAAAACAATGTCACAACCCCAAATCACCTTGGCAGCCCAAACATGAAGACCCTCACAAAAATTGAGGAGGCTATTTATAGGGAAATGAACTGATTAAGGGTGGGGATCAGGAAATTCAGGCTCAATTTCCTTAAAGACTCTAACTCTGTGAGCACCCCAGGGTTCTCTCTTTCTGGGAGTCCATGAAATCCCTCTGCTGTACCTCATCCTCACTCCTCACTTTCTCTTTTAAACTTTTGCTTTCTACTTTGTGTTTTGTTTGAATTCTTTCCACGAGAATCTGCAACTGCAGATTGTCAACTGCAGTGACGCAATGACAACAGCAACTGTCCAGGCTCTGCACAGCAGGTCTCGGCTTTGTAATAGTTCTAAATTTTAATTTTGGTACTGATTATATCAGTGTATGTATTTTTCAAAACTATCAACTTATACACTTCAAATTTGTTTCTGTATTTATATCTACATTTGAGCCCCCAAAGACATAACTAAATATGTACATACATTTAAAACACACATTTATTCACAAAACACACACACTTCTTAACATAACAGACAGAGAAATCTGAGTTAATTTTGCTGTTTTCTTCAAAACCCTGCACTTGGGCTGGGGTTGTGGCTTAGTGGTAGAGCATATGTGAAGTATTTGGTTTGATCCTCAACACCACATAAAAATAAATTAATAAAATAAACATATTGTGTTCATCTATAACTAAGAAAATATTTTAAAAAAACAAACCTGCACTTGCTCCTCTGAGCCCCTTATTTTGTCCCATAAGATTACACATGCCTCCTTGCTCTCCTTCAAACCAACCATTCCTGCTCCCCTTTTGGATCACTGCTCCTATTTGCTGAACCACTCTTCCCCAGTTTGCTAAGACTAACTCCCTAACCCATTTCAAAGTTTCATTTACAATGCACTTCTCAATTAACCTGACCCTGACCAGGCTAAATAGAATGATGTTTTTTCTCTGCCTTGTCTCCTCTTTTATCATGCTTTACTTTTTTCCATAGCACTTTTCAACTTTCAACATGCAATAACATTAACTAATCTTACACATATTGCTTAGTTTAGTTCTTCTTTGCTCCATATCTTGTAGGCCTTAGAAGAATGAGAATCTTTGTCAGTTCTATGCACTAGTATATTGCTGGGAAAATGTGTGGAATTAAATAGAAAATGACAGCTTCTTTCATAGCACATTTTCCTGACAGAATCAACATTGGTACATTACAGATTGGATATGTGACTTGAAATTTGCAAAGATTTATCAGCTCCCTTCCATATTGCCCCTACTTTCCTCTCTCTTTCCTTCCCTTTTCCTATCCTCCATCTCTTTTCCTCATTCTTTCTTCTTTCTGTTTCATGAACATCTCCTTCTCTTTTTCTTTATTTACTGAAAATTTTATAATTAACAAGGTTCTCAAAGAAACATGGCCTTTTTGGTACCCTTCTAAAAAAGGATCATAGAGGAACTGATGAATAACAAGAGAAATAATTTTTTTACACTGTTAACAAATACTTGCCTGAGATAATCCTTTGATTTTTAGAAAGTATCTCTTCATGGCAGAAACAGAGTATTATTAGTAAATAATTTATTTTCAGCACATGCAATTTTATGCTCAATAAACACCAAAAATGGAAAATGAACTTTTTTTGTAATACTGAGTATGGAACCCAGAGGTCTTCCACTAAACTACATCCCCAGCCAATTGTTTTTCTTATGAAAGCATCTCCTTAAGTTGCACAGGCTAGCCTCAAATCTGTGATTCTCCTATTTCAGCCTCCCAAGTACCTGTGAATTATATGAGGGCACCACCATGTCCTGCTGATATCTACTTTTATCAAGGAACATTATTACTTTCAATCTCAAAGAAACTTGTTGAATCTGTTCCTTTCGAAATTTAATTCTGAAGTTCATAGTTAAACTAGGAAGGATTTTTAGGCAGTTTTGTATTGCTGTAGATGTTAAGGTATACCAAAATCCTACATAAAACTCTGGATCTTTCTGAAGCAAAGACAAAGGATTTATTCTGCCCAGGGCCGAGGGAGCTGAAAGCAGACATCTCTGCAGCGCAAGACAAAGAGTGCAGGAGGAGAGTAAGATTTAAAAACCAAAAACCACAAAGGAGGAGGGTGGAAGAGGCAAGTACAATCACAAGACCCATTTCATAAAGTGTCATCATGTTCTCAGAATTGGTACCTTCTGTACATACTCAGGAAGTAAGCTAACACCAGCTCCATAGTTTAAAGACATTGTGGGCAGGGTGCAAGTGGGTGAGGGTGTCAGCTTCTATGCTAGTGGACTCATGAGGAAAGAGGGGACCAATTCTGCACAGGATGAGATGTCTGAGCAGAATAGGATCAGCCTAACTTAACTTTCAAATCAGCCCATAACAGATACGCGTGGGATGTCCAATTGGGGTCCAGATTCTTGGTGTCCCAAAGAATCAATCAAGACACTAAGAAGTAACAGGAAGATCATAGAATATGGAGTTACCAGAACTGAAGATGAGAGTGACACTCCATGAGTACAGCAGAGTGGGCCAAGAGAGAGCATGACTCAAGTCCCTGCTATCTGGGTAAGTCTGCTCCTAAATGCTGAGCTGTGCCTCATTCCCTTCTCTGCTGGACCCAATTGAAGACTTTGCCCCATTTGTTCCCATCCATTACTTTGTTTTTGCCTAATAAGAATACAGAAACTGTGGCAGGAATTGCCAAGAGCAATGAACCCTCAGCGGTGGGATTTGTTATGTAATGGTACTTATCTTAAACAGGAACACAATGGCACATCCATCTTTGCACTCCATAGGGCATTTTTCTTTGACCCTGCCTCCAACATCTTGATGTCCCTAAACTCCTACCTCATGTGACCAAAAAGACCTAACAAGAACAATTTAGAGGAGCAAAAGCTTATTTTGGCTCATGGTTTCAGAGACAATTCATGGTTAGCCAACTCAATAGCTCTGGGCCCAAGGTGAGGCAGAATATCATTGCAGAAGGGCCAGGTAGAGGAAAGCTGCTCAGTTCATGACAGCTAGGAAGGAGAGAGGGGGAGAGAGAGAGAGAGAGAGAGAGAGAGAGAATGAGAATAAATACAAACCCCAAAGTCATGCCTGCCCCAGTGACTTTCTCTAGTCACACCCTAGCCTAGAGTTAATCCTTTCAAGTGGACTAATGTGCTGATTAGGATAAAACTCTCATAATATAATCATTTTGCCTCTGAAATTTGTGAATTGTCTCACACATGAGCTTTTGGGGGATATCTCATAGTCAAACCATCACAGAAAGCAACCGACTCTTAATTTTTAGATTGAAAACATTTCATAATTTATAATGATGCTGTGCTCCT
Organism: Geosciurus inauris; assembly: GCA_004024805.1. Classification (NCBI taxonomy): domain Eukaryota; kingdom Metazoa; phylum Chordata; class Mammalia; order Rodentia; family Sciuridae; genus Geosciurus; species Geosciurus inauris. Next base: position 66,764 of record PVHX01000982.1, on the reverse strand, counting down.
AAAGAGGTAGAGAAGGCATATAAATGAAATGTTTTGTTCCTCAATTTATATCAGGTTAATAAAGTATAAGTTTTCAGAGCTTCCAGAGATCAGACATAAAAAAAAAAAAGAAAATAGAAGTAATACTAAAGTGATTCCCACCATAAAGCTAAATTGGGAGGTAGCTTTATGACAATTGTCATTTGGGTTCAAACCTTTGTTTTATAATATGAATTGGATTAACTTGTAAGAATGCATCTTGACACCAGAATGTTACAAAACCAACTAGCAAAACAGAAAATGAAAGTCACAAATGCTTAAACAAAACACAAAATAAATAGTAAATGATAAGAAAATACATTTAAATAGCACAAGAATATGGAAAATGCAGGAAAATAAAAAGACACACTGAATTTGTAGTCTCTGATTTTTGCATATATATGTTAGATCATGCTAGTGTAAGGAAGATCACAAGAGAAAGAAATTTAAACTGTATAGCACAAAAACTTATTAAAGATCCAGGTCATTTTTAACCTGGAAAGCAAAGTCATAGACTGTAAACTTTTCCAAATCTCTAATTTGTTCAGAAGCTTTAGGAAATGAAATAAAGGCCACCAATAGTTGAATTGTGTTCCATATATTATTTTTGTGCACAAAAGTTTAGAAGCCTTGAGATTTATAAATTGTGCTTCCTGTGAGATAGCAATAAACAAAGGTTATAGTCATTGAATGACAATCTCTGCATCATTCAGTACCTGGGAATAAAGAACCACCTTTACCATTTCTATACACAGAGAGAAAAATATATCTTAAACTGTCTCTTCAAAAATAGTTCTACTGAATGCCTTATATTCACTGTTTCAATTAAATTATATATAAATTGCATTCATACATAAAGGTGATTAGATTCTTACCACATAGTCACCAATGTTAAAGTCAGTTATCAAAACAAAGACTAGTTCTCAAGAACGCAAGGCCTTCAGGAAGATGAAAAAAAAATTTTTTTAATGCCCTCCTGCAGTTTAATAAGCATCATTTTAAAGTAATTTTTAAAAGAAGCAACTTAATGATTTTTTAAAACCTTCAAATATCTATCCTAGATTAATCCACCTTCTTGTTGCACCTGTGGCAATTTGGTTTAAAAAAAAAATCCTATAAATGTAAAAGCTTCATTTAAAAATCTATAAACTTCCAAGTTCAGAGTTTTAATTAGAGAACAAAACTGTTGCCTGAAAGTCTTTAAAGTGAACCCTACTTTGATTGTAAGTCAGGAGTAAGACCAGCTGTAAAATTATATCCCTACTTTTACAAAATAACAATCAGTCAAATTGATGCAAGCTGCCTGCTTTCTACCCTGCTGTGAACACAGGTCAACAAGATATTAATGAGAAAAAGGACGTGCTAACTTGCTGCAAATGGCCAATAGTCTCAACAAACTGAAAAACCATCAAATTACAATTGTTCTGAGGTTTCATTATGTTTTTGAGCATAAAACATTAGATCTATCAATATTCAGCTTTGACTCAGCCACAGACAACAGCACATCTGTGATTAAAGCAAACAAGTCTCATTCAACAGCAATTAACTAAATATCTCTACTCAGAAGACCTTTTGTGAAGGATTTTGCTATTTCTATTGACTAGAACGGTATTTCAATTTATTTGTTGCATGATTCTCTTGCTTCCTGGGAACGAGTTTTTTGAGTTGTTTTGCTGGCATCATTTGATAAGTAGTTAATGACTGAATCTCAACAATAAAGGCCTTGTGAATTTGCTGTTATCTTTTTATAGGTTAATTGTTACTGCACCTCTTAAAGTGACTCGTTTTCCTATTCCTTCTCATTAGCAGTTTCATTCTCATTAGCAATACCATGTGCCATCAACAGAGTTTTACTATGATCTTAAAGAAAAGAAATTGCCAAATACAGCTGAAAGATCAAGTCGAATTAAGAAGTACTTTTACCAAAGTTAATTTCATCTAAAAATATGATACTGTTTCAGAGATACATTCAAAATAAAGCACGTCTTAACATGTATTGCTAAAATCAGAATGTGTATCTATGGGGAAATTGTTGCCATGTAGGTTTTTTCCTAATGTATCAACATTTTTATCAGAAATACTGTTAAAAATTCTACCTCAGATAGTCAGTATCATGCAAAATACAGAAATAGACCTTAGATAAAATGAGCAAAAGAAATATATGTCAGAATCATATTATTGAGGGATTCACAAAACTGACAGAAGACCAAAGAACAATTAAAAAATGATTATAAACCAATAGATTCCTAGAAGACTAAGCCTCAGGAAACCCAGCAGAAAGACCTATAAATGTCCAATTCAATTGACCCTTGATATTCTGTTTTTAATTGTATATTTAGACCATTCCTCTTTACATTGGCTATTAATATAGCTGCATTAATATCTATGTTTGTATCTGTTTTTTAATCATTATTTTTATTTTTTACTTCTTTCTTTTAAACTTCTCTGTTTTGCTGCCTTCTCTGGTTTTAAGTCAGATTTAATGTGATTTTACATAATTCCATTTTCTGTCCTCTCTTAAAATATTGATATTTCTCCCTCTCCCTCCCTCTCTCTCTCTCTCTTGCTCTCTCGCTCTCTCGCTCTCTCTTTCTACCAGGGATTGAACTCAGGAGACACTTAAACACTGAGACACATCCTCAGCCCTTTTTAATTATTTTTTTAAATTTTGAGACAAGATCTTCCTAAGTTGCTTAGGGCCTTGCTGAGGCTGGCTTTGAATTTGATCCTTTTGCCTCAGCCTCCTCAACCAATGGCTTAACAGGTATACACCACTGCACATGGTTAATTGTATTTCTTTATAAAGATCATTTTAGTTGTTGCCCTTAGTTTTGCAATATGTAGTTTTAACTAACCTAATATCACTTTTAAATGCCTCTATTCTCTTCTGCTAGTAGTGTGGTTTACTTAACAGGATATTTCGTATTCCACACTCCCATCCCTTTAGGATATCAGTTACTTGTTTCCCCTATTCATAAGCTATAATCATTCAATGCATTGTTACTAGTACTACTATTTTGAAAAGTTACACACTAGATCAACTAAGAACGAGAAAAAAGATTTTTACCTTGATTTATTCCTTCTCCAATATTCTTTTTTCACTCTAGATTCAAGTTTCTGATCTTTATCATGTTTCTTCTGACTTAAGTAGTTCCTTTAACATTACTTGGAGAACAGGTCTGTTAGTGATGCATTCCTCTAGCTTTTGTTGTCTGAAAATCTCTTTATTTCTCTATTTCTTTCGTATTTTTATTTAAATTATTTTATTAGATTTAAAATTCTAAGTTGGTGTTTATTCTCTTTCAACACTTCAAATATTTCATTCAAGTCTCTTGCTTACATGGTTTTTAAGAATCTGATGTGAGTCTTACTTTTTTTTCCTTTGTATATTGGGTGTTTTATTTAACTTTTCTGACTACTTTCAATAGTACCACTCTAATACACTACTTTAAATTATTTTTTCTTTCTATATTTTGCTATTGATAACATGCTTGGGTGTAGCTTCTTTGATCCTTATTCTGTTTGGTGTTCACTGAGTTTTCTGGATTTATGATTTAATGTTTAGCCTTATGGTGTCCAAATATGTATTATATTTTGAAATGGATTTACAAGTTTTGAATATTCTGTTCTTCTCTCCCACTCCACCATTCCGCATTTCAGTTAGCGAAGTTTCTATGGGCTTATCTTCAAGTGTAATCATAGTTTCCTTAGCCATGTCTAGTTCACTGGGGAGGTAGTCAGAGACTACTTTGTTTCTATAACATTATTTTTGACTTTTGATCTGTTCTTTTAGCAGCAGTAGCTGTAATCTACTCTTTGAATATTGGAGCCCTGTTGGTGTGGTGAAGTGTGGGGAGAGAGATGTTCTGCCACCTTCTGATATAATGTCAATATTTTAGTTGGACCAAGTCTGGTCTGAGATCTCACAGGGTTTTTCTCAAAATTTAAAGCTGCCTGACCTCTTTTATTAATATAGGAATGATTTTATTCAGCTTTTTCACTACTGGGAATGAAAGACAAGAGCAATTAGAGGAAGAAAAATTTATTTCGAGGCTCACAGTTTCAGAGGTCTCAGTCCATAGAAGGCTGACTCCATTCCTCAGGGGTGGAGGTGAGACAGAATATCATGGTGGAAGGTCATGGCCAAGGAAAACAGCTGGATACATGGTACCAGGAAGCAGAGAGAGCTAAGCTCAGCTCACAAAATATAAATCCCAAAGGCACACCCCCAGGAAACCACTGCCTCCAGCCACACCCTCCCAGCCTAAAATTATTACTCAATTAATCCTTATCAGAGATTGCACTGATTGGGTTAAACCTGTCAGAACCCAATCATTTAACCTGTTAGCCCTCGTGTATTGTCTCAAATATGAGCTTCTGGGAGACACATCATATCTAAACCATAGCATATTTTTGGAAGCCAAATTTATATTTGTTACTATGAGTTTTGTCATTTTATAATGCTGAAAACGGAATCCTTGAGATCAAAGTTAGAAAAAATTAATTAAAATTACAATAGCAAAAATATTCAATACACTTTCTTTCCTATTTTTCTCTCCCTTTTGTCAAGTGGCATTTTGTTTCTGATCAAGCTTATTGTTTCTGATCGACACAGTTACCAGAAGCTGTCTCATGGAAATATTTGTGAGGAAATCAATCTTCCCTGCCCTCACACACATGAAATCAGTTGAGACTAAAGCAGGATGTATGTCTAGAATAGATAATAAGAAAGCAAAATTCACTCTTGCTAAGGAAAATAGGCAAACATTTGAAACTTTGTTTTGAAATATGTACATTAAGTTATGAATGATTTTAAAGCAGTTTATCAGAATGTGTACAGTTAAGTAACAGTAATGTCCAAAGAATATGACATTTGGAAGTAGAAAATTAAATACCAACATAGCTAAACATCTCCCAACAAAGCTACTATATTTGACAGTTGTGAAATCTCTAATGACATTTCAGTTTTATTTATTAGGTAAAGCCGTCACAGTTTATACACACCGTGAAATTCCATAGTGACTATTAGCAAATGACAGTACAGCTTGACATATGTGAAGTAGTTACATAAGCATATAATAATTTATAAATCTTATTTATATGAAGAAAAATGAATATGGAAATATGTTCAGTAAAGAAACTCTGAAAACCCTGGGAAGAGGAACTCGGTCTGGGACACAGTGAGGAAACATTCTCACATTGATAGTATATTAAATAAATTCTCCATTAAACAATTAATCTCCACTTCTGTATATCAAGAAAGATGTAAATTGATGAAATAGTGTAGTGGTACCCTATCCTCAACAGAAAATCTTAATTAAGCTTCTCCAGAAATCTGCACCATAATTGATTTTAGAACTATCAGCAAAAGAGTCTCTACAACAGAGTTCAATGTAGTTGAACTTCCTATGTCCTGTTGCTCCATCTTACTTGGAAGATATCGGCATCTCAGGTGCTAAAATCCCCTTTACTAGTTTTTCACAAACATTTATGAACTATCTAGTATAATAAAAATATAATATTTTATAAAAGTGTGTTTGCAAATGCAAAGTGTAGTAAGAAAGACAGAGCCTTTAACAAGGCCTCTGGCCTTGGGCTTGAGCTTCACAGAGATGTTTACATTTCAAAGAGAAGAGAAGATGTTACTAATTGGGCTCCATGATTTAACAGCTGGCAGGGGGGAGGAAAGAAAGGGGCAAAGCTCTCCCCTTCTCAGGTGCTGTCCTTGAAGGACATAGTGTCTGCCTTGTCCGTCCCAATAACAATAGGAAGAAGCTAATTTCCTATACAATTAAATGTAAGAAGAATCTGACCTACTCCTTCACTCCTTAAAATGTGAGGACCTCAGAAGAGGACAAAGCCAAGGTTAGGAAAACAGGACTTTCCTGGAGGGCTCCATCCTTCTCTTTTTTAATTGTGGTCTCTGCATCCTTGGTTTTTACTGGCATTCCTATGGATTTCAGTTCTCTAAACATTTACAAGTATGTTTTCTTTGCTTTTATTCATTTGTAGTGCTTACTACACTACAACAAATGCAACACACTTTCTGCCTGATAACTTTATATATATGTAAATATATATAAATATACATATATATAAATATAAATTACATATATATGTAAATATATATATACTTTATATATATGTAAATTATTTATTCCAGAAATTAGTACTTGGGAATTATTAAGGGGCTGTTATTATGTCCACTATACCAACAGTGGCACCCAAGGACATATGAACCAAAACCACAATGAAGTATCACTTTATATATACCCAACAGGAGTTTATTATCAAAAAAATGGACATAAGAAGTGTTGAAAAGGATGTGGAGAAATTGGAAAATTCATCATTGCTGATGGGAATGTAAAGTGGTACAGTCACTTTAGGAAGAAAATTGGCAGTTTCTCAAATGACTAAACATAGATGTGCCATAGTATCTAATTACACTCCTAGGTCTTTACCCAGGAACGATGAAAAAATGTATTCACAGGAGAGTCTCTGCACAAATGGTCACATAATAATTATTTATAATATTTAAAAAGGTGAAATCAACTACCTTTTAACTGCTGAATATATAAACAAAATATGGTCTATCTATACATTGGATAATGTGATAAAATATGAATGAAGTACTGATAAATGCTACAACATGGATAAACTTTGAAAACAATGCTAAGTGAAAGAACTTATATACAAATAGCCATGTATGGTATGATTTCATGTGTAAAAATTATCCACAAGAGGCAAATCTATGGTAAAGACATTATATCAGTAGATATAGAGGCTGGAAGCACAGAAGATTTGAAGTTATTACTGATAAACTCATTTTGAATGTGGGGCATCATGAAAATGCTCTAAGTTAGATAGTACTAATCTTTGCTCTGTGAATATATTAAGAATCACAGAATTTTACACTTTCAAATGACATATTTTATGATATGTGAATTATATTTTAATTTGTTTAAAAAAATAAAAATGCTTGTGATGCATTCAGACCCTGGGCTGAGGTATTTTGCACTTTTCATGTTTACTTGTTTATTTCCCGTAACAAAACTTTACTTTGATTATTATTATTATTATCACTTCACAAACAAAATACCACAAGCAAATTGGAGGTAAGCAATTTCCTAAAGACAAACAGAATAGTAGCCACAGAAGAAAATAGGGAGCTGTGGCACCTGGCTGTGCAGACAGCTCCTAGTAAGTGAGTTAGTCCTACCAAATACATTTTGGGTTGTTTTGATGATGGTTTTATGAGATTTTGTGACCTCCATGATATAGACAATAATGTCCAGTATATGGATAATAATGTAACTTGGCCTCAAAAAGAGAGAAATAGGACTGTGTTAGGACAGTTTGCCTGTGTTGCTTTCCACATGTAGTAGATTGAGAAGTTGTCAGGGGAGGGTGAGGCTCAGGCCAAGGAAGCAAGTTCAGGATCCCTGCATGTGAAAGAAGATGTGAGGTGCACTTGGAATAGTAGACATGCTTTATTGAGAGATGGCAACAGTGTCCATCCTCCAACTTCAGCTTTAGCCCCCAGCCAACTCCATTTTGCCCCAGTCAGTTCCATTTACCATCCCCACAACTATTTCCCTAGTCCTTTTTATATGCAGGCCAAACAAAGAAGGCACACTGCCAACAGGTTACATCAATGGGTGCACATTCACAAGCAAAGGTTTATGACCTTGTGTACATAACACTGAATCAGAGTGTTTATGACCTTGACTGTATACCTGTCATAACATATCCAATTCATGTCCTTGGTTACACATTAAAAATATAACATAGCCCACCATACGTCTTGGTGAAGGAGCCTAACAATAGCTATTCTGAGCCTGTTCCAACAGGCTGATTTACATCTCTAACAATATTTATTTATTTTGCAACAGGAAAACAACAGTAACTACTTCAGAAAGTTGATGTACAAATGAGCTGATAGTGTTTAGTATCATTCATTTATTTATTCACATATTCATTCATTCATTCTTGTAGCAAATATTTACTTTGTGTCTACTCTGTCAGACATTCTAAAATGAGCAAAACAGGCAAAAATTCTTGCTTCTATGAGACTTATATTCTGGTGAGAGACATACAGAGTAAAATCAATGTAATAAATCATAATAAATAACAAGCTATATTGCATATTGCTATATGCTAAGAGGTTAGAATTTCTATAGAAAACTAAAAATGAGCAGGATATAAGAGTGGAGCATTTGTATGTGGATAAGCTGCAACACAAAAGAAAAGAACTTTGAGGGAAGCCTTGAGGGAGACGAGGCTTTCCTAGAGCTAGAAGTAGGGCCTCTGGGAGGAACAAGCAGCCAGTGCATACCTCTTGAGGAGGGAGAGCATGTGGCACATCACATATTTAGAAGCACAAGACTGGTCTGGCTGGAGTTGATGAGCAAGAGGGAGAACAGAAAGAGATGAGATTGGGAAAGTAACAGAGAGGTTGGGGCTTATAGGCCAGTGTTGGCCAGTAGGTTAGGTTTTATAGATGAATTAAAAATTTTGGATTGTATTTACAGTTAAAGGAGGAGTCATTAGAGCATTTTTAGTTGAGGAGTGATATTAAGTAACTTGAATTTTGGAAGAATCACTCTGCTGTGTTGAGGATAGAGAAAAGACAGGGGAAGAATAGAAGAAGAGAGGCTATTTAGAAACCAGTATCAGGAACCCAGATAAGAGATGGTGTGACTCAGTTTGGGATGACATCAGAGGAGGTGGTGAGAATTCATCAGGTATTAGATCATTCTTACAATAGAGCCCACAGGATAGGCTGATAATTTGGATGACTCCTGTGAGAAACAGGAAAAGATTCATGGATGGACTCCAAGGTGTTCCTCTTGAAACTGGAAAGGATGGGTTTGCCAATAAGTGAAATGGAGAAATTGAGAGTGGAGCCAGTTAGCAAGAAAGGAGTTTATTTTAACAGTTTTAGACATCTACAAAGCCAATTTAAAAAGAATACAATTATTAGAATTAGCTATTGGTTTCTTTAGAAATGGTAGGTACACAAATTAATATTTAATGATTATATTTCTTCTAAATTACCATTTGGCATGATAATACTTCATCAGTAAAGAGTAGTCACTTTCCTTAAAGACAAAAATCTGGATTAGTTAAAGCTGCTGAAGATGTATTATTATTTTCTTTCTACAGATATCTAGGCTAATACCACATGGGATAAATTAGGTAGAAGGTGGATAAAGGAGTTCCCGTGTTACAACTAAGTGACATGTATTTCTAGCACATTTCTCTTTCTTAGCACCAGTCATCTTGTAAAGCAGTTATAGGCAAGATTACTGCCACTTAAATTATAGAACTTGAAAGTTACTTCAAAATTACTAATTTGTCTGAAGCAGAACTGTATTTGTGTAAGAGAAAGATAAGAAAATTAATTATTTTCATTGTCTTGACTTCCCATAATGTATGACAACATCAGAGAGAAGTTCCTGGAAGAGGTCACTCATCCTTGTCCAGGAAACTGCTATTATTAATTTAGCTATCATTGGATGTACAAATTAATATAAAATGTCATTGCCAGAAACACCTGTACACCTTAATTGCTTCTGTATTATTTATAAACTATACTATAAAGTAAAAAGGAGAAAGGAGGAACTAGAAACCATAAACCTACTGTGTTAACAGAAGACTAACAGACAAAATTTGCCAGACAGGGCGTTCTTTCATACAACAGGTATTGATGGGCACCTGCTATGTGCCAGGCCACATTATAGAAAAATCCAATTCAAGAATGTAAAGTAGTTTCTATGACTACACTGACATATAGATATAATTTTTTGTCATTTATTTGCTGTATCAGAAACTGCTATAAATCATTTGTTGGGTCAGATTCCTCCAATAATTAGGTTCATAGAACAAATTTCAAAAGGGAATTCACCATCTTAATGTATTCGACTGTTCTTAGAATCAGACAGCTGAAAAAGAATTCAAAGTTTCTTTGGAGATAAACCTTTTTATCCATTAAAATTAACATCAAAATCCAATGCAATTAGCATAATCACAGACATTTCCTAAACAGGCCTTCAGGGAGTTGAATGACTTCTGATGTGTTGTACCTGCCTTATCTCTTTTAATGTCTTTAACAGGGAAAACATGATTTAAAATCACTTGGAATAATGATAGTATTATCAATAAGTTAAGGTTAATTTACTGAATTTCCACTTTTCATAGGCAGCTGTAGAGAGAGCTAGCACTTGTAATCCTTTGGGTTTCAATAAAGATTCTGTTACTAACACCAATCCTAGATTTGCTTCCCCTTGTACTTTTATTTGTGACTTATAAATCAAACCTTTACCATTGATGAAAGAGGTACGTCCTCAAATTTGGCTTTTTAAAAAGTCCCTTCATTCTTATCTAAAATAAGCCTTTATTTCTAACACTGTTTGTATTTTTTACTTTATGTAACAAAGAAAACAATTGCCCAGATTGTTCCCCACCTTCCTCTTTATAAATTCTTGCCAGATTCTTCAAAGGGAATAATATTTTATCTCCATCTTAGCCTCATGTCTAAATCTATACCTAAGACTCTATACAAAAGTTTTGCATGCCCTATTCTATAAAGCCAATTAATTTTTTTCTCTACATCTTATTCTATCTTCATTTACTAGATTTTGCTCATATCCTTTCCAGAATTTCGCTTCACCTTCTGTTAGGTCCTTCCCTCTGTGTTTCAATATGCATGGACACCCCGATATTTCTCCTCCTTGCATGTCCATCCTCCACATGTATGAAGCGACTGTGTCTTTTCCCTTTCATTACTACTCAGTCTTCTCTTCATCACTTCATTTTGTCTGCAAAGAATATTATTCCATAGCATAACTGATATTTTTCTGTTAACATTGGCTAATGACCAAATGCAGGGACCAGTTATTTCTGTCTAGTTTTTAAAAAATTCTTGGACATTGTTCTATATTTCTATTCAGATGGAGCATTCCGTTTGTCAGTATAGGAAGAAGGCCTTATTGTAAACAAATCCCTTATGATAAAGATGGAGGTCAATGTCATAGGTAGAATTGGAAAACTCAACAGGAACTTGGAATCTTGAACATATAATTACCTGCTATAAACTGTAGAAGCGCCCACAAGAAGCACCACTACTCTAAATGTGCATCTTTAACCGTTCATGTGCATACAGTGTCTGTATTGGGCACTAGTCCTTGCAAAGTAGTTCTTGTATCTTGACTCAGGGAGAAGTTTTTACACACAGTAATAATATGGAGTATTTGAAGTATTTCAAGTTGCTGCATTAACTAAATGTCCTAAAAAGTGGAGCTAAAGGCATAATCGAGATCATTTTCTCCTGGGACATGCATGATACAAAGAGAGCATTTTTAGCTTTTGAAGTAATGGTGATAAGTCAGTTAGGTGCATTATTATGACAAGGAAATTGATTATGCAATGGTAGTCCAGAAAAACTTAAAGAAATACAACATTTAGTGGGGGGCGAAGGGGCAGTTTGATGTGATACCTTATATATAAACTGTCCTAAAAAGTCTTATTTTTGAACAGTTAAATGAAAAGATTAGGTTAAAACTCATATTGATCAAACAAGTAAAGTTTTCTAAATATGAAGCAAAACTAGGAAACATGAATTAAATGTGAAGAAGTTAGGGTCAATGATGAACAAGAATCAGCTGATTCATGAACCACATAATGTGATCTGGCCTGGGAATGTCTTAATTTGGGGGAAAGGGAATTTCTAAGATTAGCTGGAAGGTGTCCTAGTAAATAAAGGTCTAAAAAGGTCTAAAGTTAAACAGAAAAAAATGACAATTTGGGTCAAACCAATATTGTTTTAATATAGAATAGATTTAAATTTAAATAGTTTTGTTCAATATAAGCTTTGTTATTATTCAAAATATTGGGGAAATTTAGAAATCAGGCAAACAAATGTTATCATAAATTTAAATTTTAAGAGAATTTAGTAATTTTGTTAAATTTTGAAAATAATTTTATTAGAACAAGTTTAGTATATATTGTATGTATTACGTATAAATTTCCAAATTACTAAATTAAGCATGATACAATGATAGTACAAAATGTGCATGTACACAATCAAAAGGCTCTGGTACATTAACAAATATATTCAACCTATAGATGCATGAAGTATACTGATTTCCTTTTAAACTTTCATTTTATTTTTTCATTTGCCTTTATTGTAACCCTATTTTTACATATGTTCAGCTAACTTCAGAATATTTTCATTTCAACTCCATGGATATAAAAATAAACACACCATTTTATCCTAGAAAAAATGCTCTCTATGTATATGTGGTTTTAATAACCAATTTCTAGACTCTAAAAATGCAAATCTGTAAACCATTTTAGCTCATCTCTTTGCTTTAGTCTTAATACCCTATTAAGCGAGAAATACCATTTTTAAAAATATTGCTGACATCTGTGTCTTTATATTTCGACTGCCACCATCATATAAAAAGTTCTTATCACTGAAAACAGTTTCATAACTGGTAGCTTGCATTTTAGTTGCTCATATCTAATATTCTTTACCCAAAACTGTGGTAAAATTCACTTATTCTTTCATGGCTTATACAACATAAATGTCTCGGCTTCTAGCTTATTATCTACAATGACAACACTCAAATTTTATTGCTTTTTTTCAAGCACATGCACACACAGACACACACACACACTCATACACACACACACACACATCAGACCTACTTCATATCTTCCTACTTCCCAACTTGAATTATCTAACATAACCATAAGATGGTTATGTTAGAGCCTTTGTGATAATCACTGTATTCATCGGGACTAAACTAACCTAAGTCCCAGCACATGCACTGTACTCAGTAAAAGTTTATTACATCGAGCCCAGTGTTTTTGGAAAGTGTATACATTCTCATCTTTGAAATGTAGTCCTTTTATCTCCAGCTGCTTATATTCTACTCGGCCTTTAAAGCACATTAATTTCCAGCTTTGTTTACTGTCATGTTATGTTAGTGTTTCTTCATAATATTTTTGTACTTAGAATATTTGACCATGATGTTCAGTTGTTTCTGCCAGTAGATTATTATCTTCCTAAAAAGAACAACTTCTCTTTTTTCGAGACATTTACTATAATGTCTAGCAAAGTGCTGAGCATATTATAGATAATAAAATATATAATCATGTCCTGATAGATGATTTTATATGCTAAGTACTTCAGTAAAGATTTATTAACTTTTCTATAACATATATGGTAGTCATTGAATATGCAGTGAAAATAATTACCCTTTTTATAATATCTTGCTTAAGCAGTTTGCAATAGAGAAGACGAAAACAGTTCAATAGAGCAGAAGAAATATCCAGTGCAAATTGTAATGAGATTATACAGAAAGAAAGATGAATAGAATTTCTGGGAAGAGGACATTATACATAAAAAATATTAAGAACAAATGCAAAAGATATATAGGCTGGAGCATTGTAACTTTTTATTTTCTTTTATTGGGTTGGTTTTATGTTTATAGCCTGTCTCCCAGACCAAAATGTAAATTTTATGAGGAAAGAAGCCATCTCCAGCTAACCCTTCATTATATCCCCTCTGATTAGCATATTGTCTGGAATACAGTATTAATAAATAAATATTTACTGCACAATCCATGCAAGAGGTTTTCAATGACTTGGTTAATAGTTCTTTGTGTGTTTGTTTGTATTTGACAGAGGCTATAAGCGGTGAGGCATAGCTAGTGAGGAAGGGGAAAGGTTTCAGAAGAGTTATTTAAGATTTTGAAGAAGACCCACAAAAGAAAAAGAAAGATAAGGTATTACAATCAGACATGTGTTTTGGAAATTACACTATGGTGCTGGTATAGAAATTATTTAGAAGAGATAAGGCGGGATATTAAAAAAACAACTTGGTGGCTATTGCATCTGTAATTCAGGCCCTAAATAAAACTGCAAGTACTGGAATGGAAATAAAGATATAGATACTGGAATGGAAATAAAGGTATAGGTTTCAAAAATATCTAAGCAATAGGAGTATAGACCAACAGGACCATTCTGAAGTACATGCTGACACATAGTTGATTATAAATTGCACTCTATGTCATAAAATAGAAATGTTTAACTACAGGAGGGCAAACATAGGACATTGTGCCAGCATTAGGTCTCACAGGAATGCATTCTAGGCAACAAGATTGTGATTGGCAGAGCAAATAGAATGAGGTGCATCTTGGAGTATTATGCAACAGTTCTATGAAACAGATTATATGTATGCAAAGCAGGAAATGGATGGTTTTTAAAAATAAAGTGCTTAGCTAAAAAAAGTAAGAGGAATACAATCACTGAGAAAATTACATTTGCATAACAAAAATGCATGCATACAAAAAAATCTAATAAATAAAAAAATACAATAAATAAAATATACCCATGTACAAGAAAATTAATCTATTTTCTAAAAAAATCTGTTATTTTTCTTTTTGAGGCAGTAATTCTATAAATTTCTGTTAGTAAAATTAACATTATGATGTTGGGCTTTCCTATGTAAAAACAACAATGCAGCTTTTCATTTGTTCAAATTTTTTCATTTATACTACACCTGTCTTACCGTTAAAATAAATTTTAAGGAGATAAAAATAAGGAGGCATTGTGAAACAATATTTCAGGAATGGTTTATGAACAAATATCATGTTGTAATTATACTAAAAGCTGTATGGATACCAACAGCCTGGTTTGCTAATCATTTGCTACTATGAACTCAGTAAAAGACTAACTGGAATGATAGATGAATAAATTTGTTTTCATTCTCTGTTCAGGAAAGGAGACGAAAGAGCATTAGAAAGGGAGTGTTCTGTGTCTTGTTTCTGTCTGGCCTTAATTGTTCTTTTAGGTCTTGTTCCCAAATTCATCACTGAATAAATTCCTGGAGCACATAATCAAAGATCATTTCAGATGTTTCTGGTAAATCTGATCAATACTGGGGTTTGACGTTCAGTGAAAGCATTATCCACTAACAAAGTTTAAATAACGTTGTCAAGAAAAATGTACTAAGGAAGAGGACTATGTCTCATTTGAAGGATACTTTAAAACTACAGTTTATGTTTAGAAACCTTTTCTCAATTGTTCATACTTCCCTAAGTAAAATTGCTGATGCAGATCTAGATTCTTTTCTTTCTTATAACATTATTCCAGAGATAAAAGAGGTAATCACTGTAATTTTTCAAGTTAAGTGCTTTCTATTGTAAAGACACACAGACTTCCTTCCTTTATTGGTTATTGATTGTGTCACCACTTTGAAGGTGAAACTTGTTCCCTCAAAGCCTCCTCCACAATGAGGATCTATCCTCTGATGACCCTTGAAAGCCTTCATCTTTGGTAGGATATCCCCAGCATGAATAATTGCTGAAGTGTCAGACCTGGTCTTTATGTAACTACTCAGATAAGCCAAGTGTAAATGAGCTTCCACTTCCTGAGTTGTTTTTAATTCATGTTGAAAAGATTCACAGAATTTTTCTTTCAAAAGGCTAAAAGAATTTTTAGTAATTGTACTGACACCATTTCCATTTTGATTGTATATCAGTATAAAAGAAAAACACAAAGATTTAGTTTGCTTTGGGAAAATGATATCCTTTTTTTTCATTTCTTTAAAAGATTAGCAAGAACTATTCAAATCCTGAGCTCTCTGATTTCAAATTCCCAGATGTCAAGGTATAGCTAATGGGACAGGTGAGTTGAATCTCATTTCTGCCCTTTCAGGTATGATACATTGGTAAGGTTAAACTCCATGAATATCAGGAATATCAGTTTTCTCATATGTAAAGTAAAGGTAATACTGTTCACCTTGTAGGACTGTTGTTTAGATTAGCAATCATAATAGATGTTTGCTCATATTAGGCACCTAATAATAACTAAGAATGGTAGTGATAAATATTTAGACATGTAATGATATAGTACAAATTTCTAATGCATTTATGTTTTAAACTAAATGTCTCATCATCAGGGTTAGGGACTTGGTAGATGGCCTACTGAGGTGGTTTGTAATTTTTACCATCTTTTTCAAAAGGTAGAAAAGGGGTAAAGGCTTTCTTACAGCCTTTTAAATTTCTGGTATTCATTATTCTTGTAGGTCTTATTCAAATAGACATGACTCACAGATCATCAATATAACATATATATATATACATACATATATATATATATGCATGCATTCATATATATATCTGAATGCTACATTTGTGTAGCGAAAATTGTATTCTTGTTTAGAGCAAATATACACCATTTTCCATTTGTTTTTATTGTATATCAATATAAAAGAAAAACACAAAGGTTTAGTTTATATCAATACAGTATTGATATAAATAAAGGTATATTACATTTAAATACACCAGAAAGAGGAAATTGGGTTTGGAAAACTTGTTGAACTCATAAGCTCCCTTCTTGATCTATCTAAATGTGATTTGTGTTTTTGTGTTGCACATCTTTACTCAACTTTCTTCTATGCATATCTTCGGCCTTGTAGAATCTGTGGCTGTACAAAGGCTGATTTTCTGACAGAGGCCAGCAAGTGTTAATATGCTTATGTAGCTGCACCCATTAAACTTCATAATGGTCACAAGAATTCTCTTTTCAGAACATTGTGCATCTGCATCCCAATGCATTCATGCAAGTATTTTAGTGAGCGAATTTACTCCATGACCTTATAGATACTGATGGTCATTTTAAACTTAAAATATTTGAAATGGGAACTTCGGTTCAAATAATTCTTCAAGCTCAACACAAATTAAAGCTCATCAAAAATTCTACTTCCATTAGTCACCTCCTGGTTGGGAATACTTTCAAGTCTCAGGCCACTTAGTAAAATTATCCTTGGTAATTATAATGTCAATAGGCTAAAGAAGACAAATTAGTTTAAAGGATACTTTCTTCTTATGTATCTAATATATCCACATGCTTGTGATACTTGCATTAGGGTATTTTACAATGTATACAGTACTTCTCAATTTGCTTTGTCAAGAACAAAATTCCTCTATTACTATGTGCTTCAAACATAAACTATGCATTTTTGTAGCCTTTCATTTGAGGAAAACCTGTAGCAAGCAACTCCATGAAGGACAAACATTTCAGGATAAACAGATTGACAGATATGACCTTTGACTTAACATCAACATTCAACTCTCAGTTGTCCTGCTTATTAACAAACTATTCATTAACAAGCAATCTGTCACTAGACAGTTTGAGAGAATTGATCTGTCATGAGGATGATCTATGGTGTGTTTACCTAAAAGCCACTGCTGAGTGACCCTCAGGGAGACTCCCATTGAAGGTTTTGGCTGCTTCATGGCCAATGCTCCCTCATGGGCTGTCATTGACCTTGTAATAAAGGAGATTGGTTCTTACAGGAGAATAAGCCATAGTGATCTGGCCATCACAAACTCAGCATGGTTCTCAGATGTTCAGCTTGGCCTCTCAGCTTCACGCTCATCCCGGAACTTTTTAATTAGTTTCCTGACATGTCCAAGCAGCTGTCTTCTGGATGGATTTCAACTACCTACAGTTTTTCCCTTGGCTGACTGAGAGTAACTCAATGTAATTATAATTATTATAACAAGCATTAAATATTTCTGACAGTTGTAAGTGTTGCTTCAATCCCCAGAATATTTTCAATGACTATGCAAGTATTAGCTAACCATGTTTCTCTGGAGAACTTTTCCTAGACTTTGCACACATTAATTTAAAAAACTGTCTTCATGCACATATAGTAATACTAAAGTTAACATAGAGTCAAAGATGTTAGTTGTTCTTTAGTAAATTTTTACATTTTCTTTAGTATATAAAAAATTCAAAAATTCTACTTCCATATAAAAGAGACAAGCTCTAAAGAAAATAATGAAACAAAATAAATTAAAACCAGGAGATACAATATAAAGATCAGTTTTGAAATTAATTATGGCCATCTCCTGCTGTTGCTGTCTATGTTTTTATTTACAGTTTTGTTTGGGTTTATTGAGAGGAATAAGGTAAGGGACAAATCTTTTAGGAATAAGCTTCAAATCACAGCACTCAGTTGAGAAAGATGTTTAACATTTTATTAAATTGGATAACATTTAGATGAACAGAAACAATCTTGGTTTATGGGGCATATTATATGAAAGAACAGTAAGGATAATTTTATTCAATGAGAAAAGAAGTGCTCTTGAACATCTCCCCTTCTCCTCGGGGTACTGATATTTAGGAAGGAATGGAGGGTATATAATAGAGAAAGAAAAAGTAAACGTTGGCAGGGAAGCTCATAGGAGTGCCTATAAATATCAACCCAGACAAGTTCGCTAGAGGGAACTCAGTTTGAAACAGTTGTCAATCTATATTATAGGCAAAAATGTTTCCCCATTAGTTTGTCAAATAAGATTCACTTTTCCCATTACCTAGAACATTACTGTTTACTAGAGTTCAGAGTTTTATTTCAATATTATCCATGTTGAGAAGTCTACATAATAACAAAAACTAAAACTGCTGCTCTCTATAGCCAGAGACAATACACATGATGCATGGTTCATAGCAAATGTACGCCTTCACAGGAGCTAAGAATTCATTTTCGCTTTGATCCCAAAAAAGAGATTTAATTCTGCACTTAGAACTCTATAACCTTGTACACTGCTGCCATATGGCAAAACATGCTGGGAAGAACACAGAGGAAGTTCCCAAGAATGTTCAGAGCAAGAGAGAGACAAGGATCAAAGAGAAGAATCTTTTCCACCAAGATCAGGAGATTCTGTAACATATTAGAGAGAACAAATTTTCTTTAATACTATAATTAGTAAAGACTATAATTAACATAAGTTTGAAAAAATGCAGAAATACTGATGCCCCCTGCAATTTATTTACTAGTTAGATTTTAGCTCCTTGGACTTTCTGATTCTTGAATGACAGATTTACCTCTTCATATAGTGCCCCCTTTTTTAAAATAACATCTCCTCAGTTTTTGCAAACTCACTTCCTTTACATTATTCAGCTTGTAGGCTAAACATCTGAAGCCTCTGCTTCCATAGTCTTTGTACAATTGAGCTTTTTAAAAATTTTTTGCTGCATTTACTATATATCATTAATTTATTTGTTCATATATTTATTTACTGTCTCAACCATGCTAGAATATAAATTTCCTAAGAGGAACACTGTTATCAGTCTTATGTAATACTTCATACTTTTAAGCAGATTTTGCTTAATCTTATAAAATTCCAAAGCATAAATGTATGTTGGGTGTATGCTATTTAAAAATAATTATTAGCTTATAATCAAAGTGAGTTGCTAGTGCTAATTAAAATTAAAATTATATATAAATTAAATTTAATATAGCAATACCATATGTCTCACAAAAAGTTGAAGGTATCAGGTTGAGGTTTTGTCAAAGTTTCAATTCTTATGGATTTATGATTTCTGGGTAATAATGTGTGCCATATTTATTAAACAATATTTCCTTTGTCATGGAACAACATTTACACAGGGCTTTTAGGTAACTTTCTTCTGAAGAAAAACCATAGGTAGGTAAGAATTTTCTGGAACACTAGACATGTTTGTTATTTTCTGCATATAATGGCCTACAGAATATCTCATCCAATGAATAATGATAAAATAAGTTTATATCTAGAGGTTAACAATAACCCAAGTACTGTAGCTTATGTTGTCATTGTTTTAAAGTTATTATAGAAATAACTGTTTTCTCCAAGACAGATTCTTGTTATTAAGTTGTCCAATGTATGTCTGATATCATTACTAAAAGCAAACAAACAAAAATTTTCACAAAGCCACAAAATGGGAAATAGAAAATAGGGGAAATATACAAAGTGAGTCCGTGCATGTGTGTTTTGTTGTTGTTGTTGTTTTGTTTTTTTAGTTGTAGGTGACAGAATTTCTTTATTTTATTTTTATGTGGTGCTGAGGATCGAACCCAGTGCCTTATGTGCGCTAGGTGAGCATGCTACCACTGCGCCATAATCCCAGCCCCCATAATGTGTTTTTTAAAAATATATTTGAATAGCCGGGAGCCATGGCATACATCTGTAATCCCAGCACTTCAATCCAGCACCAGATGAAAAAAACCAAATAAACAAAATAAAGGTACTGTGTAATCCCAGCACTTTGGGAGGCTGAGATAGGAGAATTAGGAGTCCAAAGCAAGCCTTGCCAGCCTCAGCAATGGCGAGGTGCTAAGCAATTCAGTGAGACTCTGCATAAAACACAAAATAGGGCTAGGGATGTGGCTCAGTAGTCAAATACCCCTGTGTTTAATCCCAGGTACAAAAATACATATATATTATATATATATTAAAATATATATGTGTATATATATATATGTATATATTTATATGAATTAAAGACTCAATAAGGCTACATATCTGAGCTCATGTAACTCCTAGTTGGTATAAAACTGCAGAGAGCTGGTGTTTTGAATTGCTTCATGTTTCTCTAATTATAAGCAAATAGCTGGAGAATATTTAAACTTCTTAGGTCTATTAGTATATATCTTTGTTCTGAAGTGGTTGTGATTACTGAGGATTAGTATTTCCTCTCAATGTAGTGCTAGAGCCTGGACATAGTAGCAATTTCACATCGAGTGAAAATATTCACCCAGCCCAGGGCAGATAGTAAAGAGAAAGCGGCTCACTAAAAAATTCTTATATAAAAGCAGAAGAGATAATCATCCCAGAAGACAGGTAACAATACTCACTATATGAAAACATGAGGGAACGAGTCATCACAAATAGCTCACAACAGGACTACTGACTACATTGAAATCACAGTGGAAGAAATGTCAGATTAAAAATTTAGAAAGTTGATAATGAAAATGTCCAGTGAACTAAAAGAAGATTTAGGAAATGAACTAAGAGAGAAAATATTGGAAGTGAAGGAATATTTCAGTAAAGAGATATGCTGAAAAAGGAAAAAAAAAACAAATTCTGGAAATGAAAGACTCCATAAATCAAATTGACAATTCAGTTGAAGGTATCACCAATAGATTAGACCACACAGAAGACAGATGTTCAGGCCTCAAAGACAAAGTATATAATCTTGAAAACAAAGTCAGCAATAAATAATGGATGACAAGAGACCATGACCAGAATATTCAAAAAATCTGGGATAATATTGAGGGATCAGATATAAGAATAATTGGCATAAACAAAGGCACTAAGATTAAAAACTAAAGGAATGCAAACCTTTTCAGTGAATTTATATCAGAAAAATTTCCAAACTTTAGGAATGAAATGGAAATTTAAATAATAGATGCATTTAGAACCCAAATAGACAATATCAAAAAAGATCCTTTCTAAAACACATTATAACTAAAATGTCTAATATACAGAACAAGGATAGAATTTTTAAAGTTTCAAGCAAAAAAATGGCAGATCACATTTAAAGTTAAGCCAATTAAATTTTTCATGATATCTCAAGCCATAGGACAAAAGCTAGGAGGATCTGGCATAATATATACACAGTCCTAAAAGATAATATGTGTCTACCAAGATTGCTATGTCCAGCAAAGCTATCTTTCATAACTGAAGATGAAATAAACTTTCAAAATAAGCAAAAACTAAAAGAATATGTCACCACTATACCAATACTACAAAAAACACTTAATGAAATAATACATGCCAAAGAAATGAAAAACATCAGAGCCAGCGAATGGATGAGTCCTAACCATTCAAGAAAAGTAAATCAGAACAAGTATGAGATTTTACCTCATTCCACTTAGAATGGCAATAATCAAGAATACAATTAATAGGACTTCCTGGTGAGGACATGGGTGTCAACTCATATGTTGTCAGTGGTACTTTAAATTAGTACAACCACTTTGAAAGTAGTATGGGGTTTCTTCAAAGGACAAAGTATAGAACCACCATGTGACTCCAGCCTATCCCACTCTTTCCTTTGTAACACTTTCTGAAAGTGTTAAAATCAGCATACTATTGCATAAAATATGCATACCAATGTTTATAGCAGCACAATTCACATTAACCAAAGTGTGGAACCAACTCAGCTCCCCATGAACAGATGAGTGGATAAAGAATATGTAGTATATATATATTCAATATATATATTGTTATGGATATTTTGTTATATTTATTGTATATGTATTATGTATGTTGTTATTACATACTTAAGAGTGATTTCATCATAATTATATTACTAATTTCATTTGCTATATATTTGTAAATTTAATATAATTGCATGTTATTTTATATTGTACATTAACCTACAAATGATATACTTATCATGTGAGTTGATAAATATTATCATTGAATAAAAATTATTCAATATACTTATTAAATATTTTTCATAAAACAATCATTATTATGAGCATTCTAAATAAAAGAGGAATGTATATTATAATGTGAGTTTTTTCAATACACATTATTAGAAATGAAATATATGGGTCAAAAGGCATACATATTTAAATGATATGGCTATGAATTTCTTCACTGAAATGATGTCCAACTTATTCTACCACCTATAGTGTGAGAGGGGTCCACCATTCCCAGCATTTGAGATAGCAGCAACCACTTTTCCTCCCTTCACTTCATGCCTTTGACATAAAGAGCATTTAATTAATTCTCTCTCTGGATGACAGTAACTGACCAAATATATAAATAAACAAATATCATTCACTTCAAATATCTCAATGTTATCAGATCTTGATAACATGTGCATTGAAAATGGTCAAAAACATTATAATATTAAACTTTGAAAATGTAATAATCATACAAACATACAGCTTTCATCATATGAAGATGATTGATTTTTTGTTTTCATATATCTTTCTGCAAAAAATCAAAGTGTGTTTGTTTTATATCTATTCAGTTGAGGGCACTCAGGTCACTGGGTTTCCAACATGTTTACAAGTGTTCATCTCAGGCCTTGTTTATTCCAAGGGATCTTTCAGTGAATAGAATACTGAAATTCTGATTACTTCAGTTTCTGATCCTTTCACAAATTGAATGCAAAGAATATTTACATACATATTACAGTTAGGACTCAGCTGAGATGATTTATTTGAGTATCATCAAGTCATTGGAAATTATTAAATTGAAAAGTCACAGAAAGAAAGCTAAAACTCAGTTCTCTGCTTTTATTAATATATGCTTATATATTCAGAAAACTATATCAGTATTTCGATAACTTATATTTATTGTATTCTATAAGAAATAATAACATGTAAAAATGTAATGCCTAGTAAAAATATTTTCCCAAAACAAACTCATGTTCTGAAATGGTATGTTAAAAAGAATAAATCAGCAGGAAATTATATTTGATTTATTCACTTCATTACAAGCATCCACTTTATTCCTTTCCTTATCACTATTATTTCTTTATCTTTTTAACATCTGACTCTTGCTATAGGATAATGATTTAATTAAATATTTCTGGCAATAAAGAGTATCTTCTCTCCATCTCCCAATAAGATCTTATGAATATTTAAGTGAATGAATGAATAACAAAATTATTATTTTATTTTATTTCATGCATTCATGACACTTGGCTTTTAAACAGGGTTTAAACCAAGTGAGAAAACAGAATATTCATTTAATAGAAATAGAGAAACGTAACCTCAAATGATATGGGAGAATTGGTTTCCTAATTCTTATATTTTAAAAATACTACCTTATATCCTGGAATCTCTGGGGAATTTGCTCTCTCAGCAAGATGACAGACACTTTTCTATAGAATTAATCAAAATAAAAGAAAGTGCCATGGGAAAAATCATTACAAGTTAGAAGAAAAGAATGAGAAATGATTGAAAAGCTGTACCATTTTGAAAGTTATTCTTAATTATTTGCCAACAAAATGATCTTCTAAGAAAATAAAAGCAATGCTTTTTTCACGTTCACATCAAAAAGATTTACTAAAATGTCACTCATATTTAAATGACATTTTTAGTAAATTTTAAAATTAAGCACCCCTCATTTAAAAATTATTATTAAATAGAGAAAGTTACTTTTTAAACATAAGCCTCCTTGAGTTGCACAGAATGATACACATTTAAAAATATAACACAAAAATATATAGAAAACAAATTGAGAACACAAAATTACCACCTTGGTATATTCTTAATACTGAATGACATCTTGATATTTTGTTATTAAATGAATACTCTTTTATTATTACTCTATAGTTAAGATTTAAAGGACTTTTACATAGTGAAAAAAGCATGGGTGAGAATTCCTAATAGAAGAAGTGTCCTTTCTCCACTAGTGTAACTCAATTAAACAATATAATACCAGGACAAGAAGCCATATGCTTTACTGACAGAGTTGACATCATAGACATATGACCTATGCTGAAAATTTTCAGTGCTTGGGTCAATGTGTTTTTGTAGTCCTATTGAGATTCTCAATTATCTTTAAATATTTTTATTATTTTCATTTATTTATTTATTTTTTACTGGGGATTGAACCCAGGAACAATTTACCACTGAGCTACTACATCCCCAGCCCTTTTAATTTTTTATTTTGAGACAGAGTCTCACTAAGCTATCTAGGGCCTTGCTAAGTTATTTAGACTGGGCTCAAACTTGTGATCCTCCTGCCTCAGCCTCCTGAGTTGCTGGGATTACAGGCCTGTGCCACGCTGCATGGCATGAACTTTGTTTTTGTATGTGTAGTGGGATAGGACAATTGAACATCTACATGTATGAACAGAGGAGCTTTGCATAATATTTACTTGCCACCCTTCTTATATAGTGTTTGTGATGCCCCATGAGCATAAAATTCTGGGTGGGCTCATAGCTTATAGGTTTGGATGAGGGTCCCCCAAGGCCCATGTTTTAAAGGCTTCTTCCCCAGGGTGGTAATTTTGGCAACTGGTGGAACCAGAAGGAGGTGAAACCTAGTACGAGGTCCTTAGTCTATTTGGAAATTATCCTTGAAGAAGATTGTGGATCCTAGTCTTTCTCTTCATCTTTGCTTCCCGGCTTATGAAATGACACCATCACTATCACATTCCTACCTTGATGTGCCATCCCTGCCAAAGGCACAAAGCATGGAGCTACTTGACCTGGGATGGGAATATCTGGATTTGTGAGCCAAAAGACCTTTTCACTATATGAGTTAATTGCCTTGAATATTTCATTACAGTAATACAAAGATGACTTTAGCACACATAATATGGGAGAATTTGGCAAGACTCAAAGTGAGCACAAGATATGTAAGCATTACAACTGTGGAAAGCAGGGTGATAATAGCCCAGAGGCTACTTCCTATTCAAATTATTGTTTTAACACAGAAAGATGACTTTCTAAGAAATATCAACAGTCCAGGAACCCTATCAAATATTTTTTACCTGTGTTACTACCCTGAGTTAACCATCTAATTACACTGAAAATCATGGGAGAAGGGGGAAAAAACCCACAGTGCCTTGGCTATTAGTCTTTCCTTATTCATCAAAAGCAGTTTATATAGAATGTGCAAAATTCAAGAAGTAAAATATAGTCAGTTGA
Organism: Geosciurus inauris; assembly: GCA_004024805.1. NCBI lineage: Eukaryota > Metazoa > Chordata > Mammalia > Rodentia > Sciuridae > Geosciurus > Geosciurus inauris. The sequence continues at coordinate 41,290 of PVHX01000982.1, read as the reverse complement.
GATATTTGTTTAGGATTTTTACTTTTTAAGAGTTGGCTGTATATGTGTGTGTGTGTGTATATATATATATATATGTATGTATCAGCTATTTAATATGAATTGTAGACATTTAGTAGTTGCACAAATAAATGTTTTCTATTTGGATTTAAAAGTCACATTTTATAAATGAAGATAAATAGCAATATTAGTGCTAATATGAGATTGTACTTCTTTTTACTGATGACATTAGGTAGGAATTTTTTTAAATATGAAAATTTCAAAGACAGTGATTACAGAAAATAGGAAACATAAGTACCATTAAAAACACCTTATTTCTGGTTTTTGAAAAGAGTAATTCGCATTTTATTTTTTTACACTAGAATTTGCATATCATTTAGACAGTCCTGTCCCCAAACACAAGCCCTAGCATCTGACATCTTCGATGCTGTTCAAACTGATGGTTCTGTGGAATTAGATGTCTATAAAGAAGAGCCTGATAGTTGGGCATGACAATTTCCATCTATAATCCCAGCAACTTGGGAGGCTGAGGCAGGAGGATAGCAAGTTTGAGGCCAGCCTCAGCAACTTAGCAAGGCTCTAAGCAATTTAGTAAGACTCTGCCTCAAAATAAAATTTTAAAAGGTCTGGGATATGACTCAATGGTAAAGCACCTCTAGGTACAATCCCCAGTACAAAAAAAAGAAGAGAACAAGAAGAAGAGCCTATTATAGAAAAAGCTATAATGATCAAGAATGAGGAGAAAAATAAAACAAAGCAAAAAAAAAAAGGAGTTTTTATTATGAACAGACTTTAAATATCAAAAAGTATTAACCAAGTGTTTAAAATGATATGGATTATATAACAGTATATGCAAAAAACATGCAATGTTCCATTCTTGGAAGATAAATATAAGTTGAATACATAATTAAACTAAGGAAGTGAAATAATCAAAACAAATTACAGAAATTTAAGTCAATAATTTATTTTGAATCTTCAAGGATATTTCCATTGATACATGCTGGGACTATCAGTCTCTTTGGATATAAACTCTCATTACATTGCTTTTTCTCTGTTTTTCCAGGCATATGACTTCAGGGGAATACCTTATAATCAATTTAATAACAGGTATAAAATCTCCAGACTGATTTATATGATTATGCATGATCTTATTGATTTGTTGATTCCTCAATTCCAAATCTACCCTATATGCTGATGCTAGTAAAGATCTAGAACATTACAATGTGAGTCAGTGATGACCATGAAGGACAATGTCAATGGATAAATACTCAGAGCAGAACTTCAGGATATGTATTGGATTGTCACTTTGGAGGGAAATACGGTCAGAAACAGGGATCTATTCTGGTTCATGGGCAGCTGCTAACAGTTTGGGTGTGCGTTTAAGACTTCAGAGGAACAGAATTGGAATATTAGTGAGAAGGAAGTGAAGGGTGGGGTTATGAGAATCAACCTGTCAGAATGGGAAAAATAATGGAGATAATTTTGTCCCATGTGAATGTGCAGCAGTGCTCATCCACTGCAAAGGAGGCTTTTAAAATTAAGCAGAAAACATAATTCACTTTGTGGATGTCATTTTCCCCAGTCACATGAGAAAATCTCTATGCTGGCAGAAATGGAGTTTATGCATGTGTCCAAACATGGGTCTCCTTCTCACATTCATCCAGCTAATCATAGTGCTAAGCCAACACCACAGATCAATACTGATGCCCTGAAATTTAATCATTTTTCTAGAAGAATGTATAACTAAGCTGAGTAGCCAATGGGGTGGACTGTGCTGAGTATTGATTTATTGAATTCTCAGTTCCAAACATATTCTGCATACACAAAATATATATATATATATATTTGGTACTAGGGATTGAACTCAGGGGTACTCAACCACTGAGCCACATCTGCAGCCCTATTTTGTGTTTTATGTAGAGACAGGGTCTCACTGAGTTGCTTAGCACCTCGCCATTGCTGAGGCTGGCTTTGAACTCGCAATTCTCCTGTCTCAGCCTCCCTAAGTGCTGTGATTACAGGCGTGAGCCACCGTGCCTGGCTAAAATTTATATATTTTCATCTATATACTTACCTACAGGTACACATACATATATGTATGAGTGTGTGTATGCATATGTTTGTATATATCTATGATTTTGTTCATGTTTCTCCTAAGAACCCAATTGACTTCATATGCATAAGTAAATATACATATGTGCACACCTGCATATAGAACAATTTTCTCACAGACTCTTCTTTATAAAAACTTAAAATTATTTTGTCTTTTTATATAGTGCCAATTTTAGTTATGCTTTCTCTAATATATGATTCCTATTTTCTAGTTCATTAATTTTGGTTCTTTTTATTTTGCACTTCTTATTATATGTATTAAGGATACTGTTTTACAAAATTTATGACTTGAATAATTACCTCTTTATGATGCAAACTTCCTTTTCTCAAGATATATGTATGTAGACAGTAGATATACATATATATCTACATATATTTATCATATATATATTTTTCGAGCACAACTTTTCATTTCTCTGGTTGTACACGATGTGGGTATATGTATGACTGCACATACATATACCTGGGACAATGATGTCCATCTCATTCCACTATCTTTCCTTCCCCATGTTCCCTCCTCGCCCCTTCCCCCACTTGACCACAGTTCCTCCATTCTTCCCATGCCCCCTCCCCCATTGTGGATCAGCATTCACTTATTAGAGAAACATTTGGCCTTTGGTTTTTGATTCCCTTTCTTCATTTAGCAGCATATTCTGTAGATATTCTCAAACTCCATGCATTTACCTGCAAATGCCATAATTTTATTCTTTTTTAATACTGAGTAATATTCCATTGTGTATATATACCACAGTTTCTATTTATTCATCTGTTGAAGTGCATCTAAGTTGATTCCATAGTTTAGCTATTGTGAATTGAGCTACTATAAACATTGAAGTGGCTGCATCATGGTGATATACTGTTTTAAAGTCCTTTGAGTATAGACCAAGGAGTAGGATAGCTGGGTTAAATTGTAGTTCCATTCCAAGGCTTCTAAGGAATCTTAGGTTTCTAGAGTGTTTGTACCAATTTGCAGTCCCACTAGCAATGTATGAGTGTGCCTTTCCCCCCACATCCTCACCAACATTTATTGTGGTTTGTGTTCTTGATAACTGTCATTCTGACTGGAGTGAGATGAAATCTTAGAATAGTTCTGGTTTGCATTTCTCTAATTGCTAGGGATATTGAATATTTTTTGTATATTTGTTGATTGTATATCTTCTGAGAAGAGTCTGCTCAGCTCCTTAGCCCATTTATTGATTATTTGTTTTTTTAGTATTAAGTTTTTTGAGTTCTTTATATGTCCTGAAAATCAGTGCTCTATCTGATGTGCATGTGGCAAAAATTTGCTCCCAGAAAGTAGGCTCTCTATTCACGTCATTGATTATTTCTTTTGCTGAGAGGAATCTTTTTAATTTGATTCCATCCCATTTATTGATTCTTGCTTTTATTTCTTGATCTGTAGGAGTCTTATTAAGGAAGTTGGGGCCACCAGAAAACTTCTAGAATTAATAAATTAATTCAGCAAAGTAGCAGGACATAAAAATCAATATCCATAAATCAAATGCATTTTTATACATCAGTGATTAATCCTCTGAAATAGAAATTAGGAAAACTGCTCCATTCACAATAGCTCATTGATTGATGGAATATTCTATATATATCTGTTAACTCTAAATTATTGAATTATTGAGTTCTATGGTTTCTTTATTTAATTTTTGTTTGGAAGATCTGTCCAGTGGTGAGAGAGCTGTGTTAAAGTCACCAAGTATTATTGTGTTGTGTTCTATTTGATTCTTGTAATTGAGAAGGATTTGTTTGATATATATAGATGCCCCATTGTTTGGGGCATACATATTTATTATTGTTATGTCTTGTCAATGTATGATTCCGTTAAGCAGTATGAAATGTCCATCTTTATCTATTTTCACTAACTTTGGTTTGAAGTCCACTTTATCTGATATGAGGATGGAAACCTCTGCTTGTTTATGAGGTCCATGTGAGTGATACATTTTGTTCTCACCCTTTTCACCTTCAGTCTGTGAATGTCTTTTCATATAAGATAAGTCTCTTGAAGGCAGTATACTGTTGGGCTTTTTTAAAATCCAATCTGTCAGTCTATGTCTTTTAATTGATGAATTTAGGACATTCACATTCAGGGTTGTTATTGAAATATGATGTGTAATCCCAGCCATTTTGGTTTATTTTTGGTTTTTACCTTGACTTGGTTTCTCCCTTGACTGGCCTTTTCTTTAGTGTAGTTTCTCTCTTTGTATATTTTCATTCTTGGTTATCATTTCTTCCTCATGAAATATTTTGTCAAGAATAATCTCTAGTGCAGGCTTTCTTGCTGAAATTCTTTGAATTTTTGTTTATCATGGAAAGTTTTTATTTCATCATCAAATCTGAACCTTAATTTTGCTGGATATAAGGTTCTTGGTTGGCATCCATTGTCTTTCAGAGCTTGGTATATGTTGTTCCAGGATCTCCTTGCTTTGAGGGTCTAGGTTGAAAAATCTGCTGAGATTTGAATATGTCTCCCTGTACATGTAATCTGATTCCTTTCTCTTGCGGCTTCTAAAATTCTATCCTTATTCTGTATGTTAGGCATTTTCATTATAATGTGCCTGGTGTAGATCTGTTGTAATTTTGTACATTTGATGTCCTGTAAGTCTCTTGTATTTGATTTTCCAATTCATTCTTCACATTTGGGAAATTTTCTGATATTATTTCATTGCAGAGATTGTGCATTCCTTTGGTTTGAGACTCTATGTCTTCCTCTATCTCAATAAATCTTAGATTTGGTTTTTTGATGCTATCATATAATTCTTGGATGTTCTGTTCATGGTTCTTACCATCTTCATTGTGTGGTCAACTTTATTTTCAAGATTGTATATTTTGTCTTCATTATCCAAGTTTCTGTGTTCCAAGTGATCTAGTCTGTTGGTGATGCTTTCTATTGAGCTTTTAATTTGGTTTATTGTTTCCTTCATTTTAAGAATTTCTAATTTTTTTTTCACAATCTCTATCTCTTTCTTGAAGTAATCTTTTGCTACCTATATCTGCTCCCTTATCTCTTTGTTGGAGTGACCAATAGTTTCCTTTATTTGCTCTCTTATCTCTTTGTTGGAGTGATTGATTTTTGCCTATATTTCCTCACTTAAGTCATTCTTTAATTCTCAGATCAATTTAATTATGTACATTATGAACTCATTCTCTGACATTTCATCTACTGTGCTGTCAGGGGATTCTATTATTGTAGTATCTTGGTTTGTTTAGGGCACTTTCTTCCCTTGTTTTTTCATGTTGATTATGTGTCTTCCTTTTTTGCAGTGTAGATCTGAGGCATTGCAGTTTCTTCCCTATAATCTTGTAGTGACTCTGCAGATTATCTGTGCCTCACTTTGGTGTTTGCTTCCAGTCCCCAGCAGGTGTCCCCAGATGGATGCTACTGCCACTAAAGATGGTAGCAGCAGTAGTGGAGGTAACTCAGGATAGCAGTGGGGTGGCCCAAGATGGATGCAAACACTTTCAGAGATGGGGCTGAAAGGGTGGGACTTACAATGGCTTTAGGCTGACTGTTTAGGCATGCTGTGCTGTGGTGGGCAGCTACCTCCAGGCCTTGTCTGTTTTCCCAAGGCAGAGGCTACTACATGAGGAAAGCTATGGTGATGGCTGCAGTGTCCCAAGATGGATTCAGGAAGGGAGTGACAGCATGGACCTCCACTCTGCACAGGGGCAGTCCTGGGCCTGGGATCTCACATGGTCCATGGGATAGTCCTGGGCCTGACCTGGGTCTGGGTTCCTGCAGGGGTCCCTAGAGGTGGTCTTGGGCCTGGGCCTGTGCTGTCATGTGTCAGCAGGGGCTCTGGTACAGAAAGGTGGTGGTGGTCTTGGGCCTGACCTCCCATGGGGGTCCCTGGTGGCAGTCCTGGACCTGGGTCTGGGTTCTGGTTTGGGTCAGTGGATCAGCAGGGGCATATATTTATTTTTTTATAAAACATTTCACCTAACAAGTGTGATGGATTCAGCCATCAAGGTTTTATTATTTTATTGCCATAGAATTATAAATACACTTACCTCAACATAATTTTATGGTATAAAACAGAATATTAAATATATTTTTATCCCAATGGGATCTTCTGTTATTTTGAAGGATGTTTTTAAATATTCATCTTCTTTCCCCACTAGAATATAATTTCTTTTGTGGTAACACATTGTGTCTCTTGTTCACTGCTGTACACTTAACCCATTCAAAGTGATTGACATTCATTACATGCAGGATCCTGATTTGTTCAGGAAATAGATAACGAATGAATAAGCTGTTTTAGAAGTATGCAAGAGACCCTTAATAATTCCATATTCCAAAATCATTGTTAAATGCTGTCCTATAATTTTGTCCCAAATCTTACACATGTAGATTAAACACAAGCTTTAAAATACAGAGCATGTTTTCCTTTTTAATTCTACCTATTAATTCTATATGAACCTTTCTGTAGATTCATAGATGATGTGTAATTTTCCTCTTCGGTAATCATTTCCTTGATACTAATGTCTCAAACAGCCAAAATTTATGATTTTACTATATTCAATTATTTTCTTCACAAAAACTTGTTTGTAAAACCTTAATAATATCACACATTGTAATAATTCATGGAGCTATAGAGAGATGATGGGAAGGACAAATTGTCTTGTTAGTTTAATTACTCATTTCCTCATGACAAAGTCATGTCCTATTGGGCTATTCTTTCAGTATACTTTCATTTTTCTTCTCAATTATTAATTATTTACATTCACAGCAGACAATTTTCTCCACAATAAGTTTGTCATTAGCTTAATTTCAGTCTTGTTATACAAATATGAAAATCTTATTCTTTGGGCCAGGTTTATAAATAGAAAAAGAAAAGTGCTGATGATTACGCACAGATTTTGAACTGGATTTTAACCCAAGCTGCAACAATGGACACTGATTAAAAGATATCAGAGTTTTCTTAATCAGAAAACAGAAAAACATTTGTAGATAGATAAATAAATATTCTTTATGAAGACAAGTATTTATTGCTGATCTCTTTTCTCCTCAATATTTGAAGCTGATGAGAGTTCCAATTGGTTCTTCCTTATTGAGGTCATAATTTAGTTAAATAATTCAATTCTAACAGTTGTTGTTTTCTTTTTTTAAAAAAAAATAAGTAGAAAGTTCTTTGAGTAATATTATCCTATCTATAAAGTATTTTAAATCTTTAGATTAAGGTGGCTGATGCCAGTATGGCAAAAACTACCACCTCTTGGTCTGCAGAAAGACTCTCTGCTTTGCACCCATATATACAACTGTCCATTGAATATCATTAATATCATGCTCAATAGGCTACTAAGATGTTCAATGGTATCAGTGTTTAGTGTGCTTCCTCTTTTCACTACATACAATACCTGATTTTCCTCTTACATTGCCATCTCAATTTCTTTCCTTTCCACTACATTTTATATGCTTCCAATGACCAGTTCCTGACCCCTCTACATTCTATTGTTCTTTCATTATTTCAACTTATTTCCATCTCTACTGCCACTATTTGGTTCATGCCATCATTGTCTTTCACCTGGCTTAACTGAGTCCCTACCTCTACTTGGCTTTCAATTAGTTCTTTATCCATGCCGCGACAGAAAAATCTTCTTAAAGCCAAATGAACCATATCATTTCCCTGCTGAAAATTATACACTGTTAGGTTTTACAAATACTTCTTGATCCAGACCTAATTTGACCATTTATAATATGTATTAAGTTCCAACAGTGATGAACCATGTTCAGATGATCAGAACTGCCATACTCCAAATATTCAATTCTGATATGTTCTGATCCTTCTATGCAGAGGCCTTTTACCCTCACTCTCCAGAAAGACAGTCTGGATTTCCTCAAACCAAGATCATGTGTATGCTCTTTCTAAATACTTTTATAAATTTTTAAATTAACACATAGTAGCCATTAGCACACCACTATAATTGACTATTGTCTCTTCTACTCACTTTTTCCTTTAGTGAACAAGTTGCAAAATGACCTGGACTTTATTAGTAATATAAATTGTTATGTAATATCTAAAACTTACAATAATTTAAAAATGGATATATATACATATTCATACATACATGTTTATGTATATTTACATGTATATTGAAATTTCATGCCTTATAAAATACTTTTATATATATACATATGTATGTATGTATATGTGTGTGTGTGTATGTTTATATACATTTATCTTTAATAACTAACTAGAAAATGTTCTCCAATTGTGACATCCCTTAAAAGGGATTGGCAGTAAGAATGACTGCCATTTTTAAAAATAAATAAAATAGTATATAAATATTGATTGTCTATTATAGAAAACATACATATTTCAGACTGTCTTTTAAGTCACTATTTATCCAGTAGAGCTACACTGGAATTTCAGTTAGGACAATTCTTTTTTGTGAGGGTCTGGCTTTATTTCAAGATGTTTTGCATTCTTGGCCACTTCATCCTGACAATACACCAGTACCACTGCCAGTACTTGTGACAACCAGTCACACAAGTTTCCAAATGCTGTCTGAAGGGAAATGGATCAGTAGCCTTCTTGGTTAAGAAGGACCACTCTGTAAAAATGTGGTATTCTTTTGTTCAATAGCTTCAAGGTATATTTTTTCAGCATTTTGTCTTCTACTTGGATAGAAATGTAAAATGATTACACAAGTCAATTCTCAGCACCAAGAGTGTGTGTGTGTGTGTGTGTATATATATATATTTTTTTTTGGTACTGGGGATTGAACTCAGAGACACTTGACCACTGAGCCACATCCCCAGCCCTATTTTGTGTTTTATGGAGAGACAGGGTCTCACTGAGTTGCTTAGCACCTCGCCGTTGCTGAGGCTGGCTTTGAACTCGCGATTCTCCTCTCTTAGCCTCCCTAAGTGCTGGGATTACAGGCTTGAGCCACTGCACCCAGCTAAGAGTATATTTTGATGATGTTCTATTGGTAACAATTACAGCTCTTATTTTAATGTACTACAGCAATGGGTTTATGAATCATTTTTCTCTTGGTTTTACTTGTTTTTCTAAGGCAGCGAGCAGTGAATATAACCTAACTTGCCTTTTTCACTGTGAAAGAATATTGGGAAATTGCATTAATATTGGGCTCAGAAAGAAAATACCCAAATGTCCCAACAATGTCATCATTGGAACACCTCATATTGATTCTACCTACACAAAGTATTTATTCTTTAGACATTATTTAGTATGTTTGGTAAGAACAAAACTCTAAACTTGTTGAGCTCTGTGGTGGCTTTAAAATATGGTCATAAATTCACCCTTCTCCTTTGAGGAAATAAGTCTGTTTCCTCCTGTTATGTCTTGTGACTTTATTTATTTTTAAAATAGCAGAATGCATTTCAATTCACAATACACATATGGAGCACAATTTTTCATTTCTCTGGTTGTAAACAAGGTAGAGTCACACCTTTCGTGTCTTCATATATATACCTAGGGTAGTGATATCCATCTCATTCCACCATCTTATACATAGAATTTGGCTTCATTTTGACAAAATCATACATGCATGAAATTTGATTTACTCTATTTTAGTCCCTATTACCCTCTCTTTCCCTACCTTCCTTTTCCTCCTTCCCCTTATTCTCTTTCTTCAACTCTACTGATCTTCCTTTCACTCAATTATTTACTTATTTTGATTGGTGCTTCTACATATATATAAAGGTGAAATTCCCTGTCTTGTGACTCTTTTGAAAGAGTTTGTCACAAGGAAAATTATGTCACTTCTTAGGCTGGGCTATAAAAGGCCTTTCTCACTGAAAATGTAATTAGAGCTCTGAGTCTCTATCTAAGAAGTCTGGTAACCCTAAGACTGTTGGGCTGGTAAAGAGGCAACCATAGACATTCTGATCTAGAGGCTCAAGTGGACTCAGTGTGCAAGTCATACCATCACAGACACCTGACTTGTAACTGGACAGTCTCCAAATGGTCCTTCTTGTGCTCAAGTCACCCTAGCCATTTGAAAATTCCAATGTATGATTCCATTCACCATGGAATACAGGTATGAATATATGATGCCAGAATCTAGGAATGTAGTACATTTTTACATGCTGCTAAACTTTTGGATAGCTTTTAATATACTAATAGATAACCAAAATGTGTGTGTAGGTGTATTCACATCTACATCTATATATGTGTGTGGATAGGCACATGGATAAGCATGCTTGTAATATATGCATATCTATCTATCCACCTATTTATATATGTCTTTATATAAGAATACACACAGCCAAGTAATAAAGCAACATCAACAGAGGTTATAAGGTAAAAGAGATAGTTTAGAGTGCAGTCTCAGTTGTGTGCAGGCTAATCCTAGATGTGAGCAAAATGATTAACCTTGTAACATCAAGTTTCACATTTTGTTAAATAAGGCAAAGAATGTTTTCACAGAGGTCTTATGCTGTCAGCCTCAAAACATTATTATATATGATAGCACTGCAAAGAAAGACTGAAAGAAAATTATTTTCATGCTAAAGAGATTAATTATTTTGAAAATTTAATCAGGCACTGTTAGTGTCCATGTGATAACTGTTTCTATAGATTTTATATAATCATTTACTTGTAGATCTTTAGATTTGAGATCAAGAAGTGCATATAATGCTATGGGCTATGATCATTATCTGCCACTCAAATGCACTGCTGGCATTGCCAGGCATTAGCCACATTTATAAGTTAATTGTGCATAAATAGAAACATTTAACAACTATAACTATTTGAACCTTTTATGAATGTACTATTAGGAAACTCAAGCACTGCTTTTTCCAAAGTATTTTTCAAGGGAAAACTATGTGCTTGTTATAAGACTATCACTCCTCTAGCTTCAAATCCTATGCGTAAAAGTCAAGAGGCTGAAATATCCTTATTCCCCATCTCAAAACATATCAACCTTTCAACTACTGCTGTTCTTGAGACCACCCAGTTAAAAATTATCCCAAATTTGGTCTTCTTGCAGCTAATCTCAGTCTATCTAGTCTTGCAGGTCTATTTCAGTTAATAGAAAAATTTCTCCTTTTATTTGCATAGATACAAGCTTCAGAATCATCCATGACTCTTTGACATCTCTTATAAATCACATCTCAAAGATATTCCTTCAGTAAATTCTATTGATTATTCCTGCAAGCAAATCGAGGATCTGGCCACTTTCCCCTAAGTCCATTGATATCACTTTGACCCATGCCACTATCTTATGCATTTTGAAATAGCCAAGTAACTGGTGTAAGCTCCTTCCACATCCATCTCTGAAAAAGTCTAAACAACACAGACATCAGGATGCTTTTAAAATACAGGAGATGCTTTCAATAATGTAACAGAGCTGAACTTGGTGTCACACGCCTGTAATCCCAATAGCTCCGGAGACTGAGGCAGGAAGAATGAGAGTTCAAAGCCAGCCTCAGCAATATAGTACGGCCCTAAGCAACTTAGCGAGACCCTGTCTCTAAATAAAAAAGGGTTAGGGATGTGGCTCAGTGGTTAAGCGCTGTTGGGTTTAATCCCCCTGGTACCAAATAAGTAAATAAATAAATAAATTATATTATTATCTGCTTAAACTCTCCAGTGGCTTCCTATTTCACTCAGGGTGAAATCTGAAATTACAATGACCTAGACCGTCCGGCTGCCTGCTTTCCTCTGTGATATTTCCTGGTATTCCCAACTTCTCTCATTGTATTCTAGTAACCTCAATTACTACTTCCAGAACTTTCCAGGCGTGTAACCACTTCAGCAGGTTGTAATTGCTATTGCTCCATCAGGATCTTTCACCTCTTTCAATTCAGTTCTGGACTCTAATATTATCTTCTTAGAGAAATTCTTTGTGAATCCTGATTTATTTCCATTTATTTTTATATGGACACTTTCTAACATTTACAAAATCAGAGATCAAAGGATTATGAACACCATACACATATTCTCTAGGTACAAAAATTATCAATTCATTTTCTATTCTAATGATTCATATTCTTCTCCATTTCCTATGCTGGATCACGGGTTATTTCCAAGAAAATGTCGACATCATATCATTTTGTTCATAAATTTGCACACTGCTTAAAAGTGTACTGCTTAAATGTGTCCCACCTTAGGCAGCAGCTGTTTCTTTACTTGCTTTATTTTTCACCAAACCACATATTATGATGTAATATTTTATATCTACTCTTTAGTTTTCTTCCTTTCTCTAACCCCCATTAGACTGGATGCCCTGTGAGAGTAAGGAGTTTACATATTTTGTTCACAGCTATGTCTGATTGACTGTTATGATGTTATGATAATCCCGGTGCCCATACGTAGGTTTTCAATAAGATCTAATGAATAAGAAAATGTATTTCCTAAGGTTTAAAAATATAACATTTTTTACTATGACTTATATTTAATGTATGTTTATACATTGTCCCTCTTAAATAAAATGCAGTAAAATAAATAAAATGCAGTATATACTGAATCTAGAGCTTGAGAGTTAAATTATATGCTGGTGAGGAATGAGGTTTGTTTTGCATTATCTTTACAAAAGGGTTGAATCATATAACATTCACTTTTCAGCATACTTTGAAGGTGAGCTTTAAATGCTTTAAAAACATTTAATTTACATTTTTTGAGAAAGAAACAATCGCACACTCAATCTAACAATTCTTGTGTGCACCTGCCAACAGACGAATACATTCATTAGCCTATAGAGAAATGTATGCATGTGGAAACAATCCTGCATTCACATCACCATAAAAAGAAGGAAAAATTTTGTACAAATGTGCTCACTGGTACTAGCACTGAATACTAATAACATATCAGTACCCCGAAGTGATTAAATATATGCCAAATAGTGCTTGCTGTTTCAATCATTTTAAATAATTTCAACAAATACAAGAATTTCATAATTCATCTTTCATCTGAAGAGGTATTCTGCATGGTCTCCTCAGGGATTCATCTAAGGCTGGCTTTTTTCTATTATACTTTGTGCATAGCCTTGGGCTTATTGTGAATTTTCATGGTTGATTTTATTTTATATGAATGCCGGGATCATATACTTTGATTTCAGTTCATTATTTCTAGCCTTAGTATGACCTTTTGGTTTTATTTTTATTGCCCTTTCTCAACCATCAACAATTCTGGTTTTATTGCAATACAGCAATAATGCCAGTGGCTTTGCAAAATAAGGTAATTGAGACATTGTAGTTTTAATATAAATACTTTGAACTACAAAGTTTATGCACTTTTCTAATGGTCATACATGAAAATGAATATGTAAAATGATAGAGCTTTGCAAGATAAAATAATAGCTGACTTTATATCTGGCCTCTATTTCTGTCAGGAATAGAAGGCAACCTTGACTCTCTAAACAACCTACTCTGTAATTGACAGTGTTTTCAGATCCCTGCACTCCACATTCTTAAAACAAAAATGAGAATCAAACCTTTGAGTATCTTCCACATATTTTCATGTAACAGTTGAATTATACTCTTAATTATTATTGCTTTGGGAAATAGATACATTAATAAATGTCACATTGTTTTTCATATACCATTATATGAAATGAACAAGTAAATAAAAGAGGAGAGAAAGAATTTAATAACCTAAAAGGATCTTCTCAGCATAATTTGAAAAAAACTGTAAATCAACACAAAAATAAATGCATAAAACAAAAATATACATTTGGATGTAAATAGAAACTTCATTATAGTTAAAAATAATAGCTTGTCTAAATTATCTGGTGTATTTCTGGGATTGTGGCTGGGGATGTGGCTCAGTGGTAGAGCACTTGCCTAGCATGTGTGAGGCACTAGATTCGATTCTCAGCACTGCAAATAAATAAATTAAATAAAGGTATATTAACAACTAAAATATATATTTTAAAAAAATGAATAAATAAATGATTTGAAGAATCAAAAAAGTTAACTAAGTATTTTCAATATTGGGTGTTTATGTAGACAACAGGCAAAATACGAAATGATAAAAGGAAAATTTTATCAATTGGATAAAATTAATTATATTTAAAACAGATTAAATTAATTTATATTTCCATAAAGTTATTTTAATTTGCTATTAAATTACATTTCCAATATTATATATTTTGTGACTAAGATAGTAGACTTTAATTTACTATATGTATGTTGTGCAAATGAGCTCAATTCATGGACTTGAGCAGAAACTTAAAAACCATGACTACCAAGAAAAGAATCTACCAGAATTTCTGACAGCAACATTTGAATTAAAATATATTTAATAACTGAATATAAAAATATTAAGTTAAATAAATTTTAATATACTAAATTGTTGAGTATGTTAGTAAGCATCTAAAATAAGGCAGCCATTTTGTCAAGCGGTAGGAATCTAGAAAATGAACAAAGTCACTTATTCTCCACATTCTTCCTACAGGAAGAGATGACTGTGAACAAATTGGTAAGGGAAGTAGCAGAAGAAAACTTCAGATGAGAGAGTTCAATATTAAAAAAAAAAAAACACAGAGAAATGACTCAAAATCTAAAGTGAAGGAGAATCCATTATGTAATTTGAAGATGCAGGAGCATTCTAGTCATTGAGAAAAACATGACTAGAAGGACTGGAAGTATTAAGATATTTAATGAAATATTTAGGTTTAAGCTTTTTACTTTTATAAATAATACAGCAAAAACATCCTTACTAAGAACTAACTCCTAAATATAGAATGTTTATTTATAGGATATGGACTTTAGAATAAGACTTATTACTGCTACATTTATTATCATAAGTATTCTATATTGTTTTACATCACCATAGGAGTATAGTGTTTTATATGCAGTAATATTCAGATGGCACAATTATCTTTCAATATTGCATACAAAAACTTTGTTAATCTAATTCTTTTCCTTCAGAACTCTATTCTTCCCACATGGAAACATAAAATTTTCTCCTTATCTTTTACAATTGGTTATATGTAAAGATGTGTAACTTTTCTTCATATTCCTTAGGACTCAGGAGATCTCCTAAACAAATATTTACAATTTTTATTTCAAAGAAATTTTAAAATTATTTCTTGCATGATTAGTTTCTTTATATCTTTATTTATTTATTTTACTTAGGTATACATGATAGCAGAATGCATTTTGATTCATTGTATACAGATGGGGCACAACTTTTCATTTCTCTGGTTGTACGTGATTTAGAATCACATCATATATGCAGTCATACATGAAGCTAGGGCTATGCTTTCCATCTCATTCTGCCATCTTTACTGTCCCCATGCCCCCTCCTCCCTCCCTCCTCCATTCTTCCAAAGTTCCTTCATTCTTCCCGTGTCCTCTTCTCCATTATGAATCAGCATCCACTTATCAGAGAGAACATTCATTTGGTATTTTGGGATTGGCTTACTTCGCTTAGCATGATATTCTCCAACTCCATCCATTTACCATTTATCCATTTATTAATTTCTGTAATAGTTCTTTGACATCTGTCCTTGAATCCACTTATTTTTCCACTCTTTATTTATATCACAGTGTCTTTTCTCCAACCCATAAAACATTTATCCACTAAAATTGCTTGCTTTTGTTTTGTTATTGTTGTCTAAGAGAGCCTTTAGTGCTCAAATTTCAAATTTCTTTGACAATTTGTTGCTATTTTTTTTAAAAATGTCTCTTCTTTGGCTTCTATTATTGCTGCTTCTGCAACATCTTCCTTTGCTAATTTCATATTGTTTTTCCTCACCCCCTTTATTGAATCTCTTTGCTCTTAGATGTTTTTCTTCAAATATCTTCAAATATTTATACAAGTCTCATGTTTCGCACAGCTTGGTCAGTGACAGATTAGTTACATGAGTATATTTGTCTCTAACTTTGTGGACAAAACCAAAAGTTTAATCAATTACTTCCTATCTCATGAGGATTGAATAGGAAACCTCTATTCCTGGATTCTCAGAGTAAAAGTAGAATCTTCTTCTACTGTGGAACAGGGAAGCAACTGGGTCCTTGGAAGAAGTTTCCTCCAGTCTTCTTGAATTAATAGTCCACTTGGAGTCAACAACGCTTTTACATCACATCTCCTTTATAGGGGTTTCTCAGCTATCAAGTGGAGCCATGAAAAATGGATTTTTATACTCATTTTTGGCTTTATAGATCCTACGAGAACTTAAGCTCCTCAGATGGGAGCTTCAAATTCCACCACTATGTTTTTATTTGTTGCACTATTACAAACGATGAGTTGGAAAGAACCCAAACACTATGTTCTTTTTAACTAAGAGAATTCAGCTACTACACGTTTCTATTTCTATTCCTTTTCCTTCCCCCTTTGCTTTCTATTTGTGAGATTAAGAAAAATTAAGCATATACTGATTTATCATGGGAAACAAACATTCTTAAATATTGGGACTAATGATTTAGATGGAATCTCTACACCAGTGCTTAGTGCCTGGTACAGGTCACTTGCATATAATTATAGGCAAGAAATCATCAGCTGACTTTTTCTGATTTTTGTAAAAGAGATGTTCATTAATATAACTAGTGGCAGCTATTCTCAAGTAAATTAAACTAAGATATCAATTTCAAAGTACAATAATGACAGCAAGCAGAACTCTATATAAATCCAACTTTTAATTTCCTAGTATTCCAAGTCTATATTATGGCCTCAAGTTATTGCTTGTTATCACTTCTTGGTTATTATTATATCTCTCTCTCATGTTTTGATTCCATAAAAATAATTTATGTGGAAATATACAGTTACTTCATTTAGCTAGAAATAAAACTAAAATGCTTTCAAAAGTAGAACAATAGATAAAATGGGAACAACCACCAAAATCAGAATGACTTATATTAGAACAAATATAAACTAAAATGTAAACCAGTTTACTGCTACTTAAAACACTCTAGTTATAATGAGTCATAAAAAGAAAAATTGTCAAGCCTACTTATTTTGAAATTACTTGACTTACAAATTTGTATTACAATTTACTGACCAGCATAAATATTCACATCAGTACTTATTCATTTTTATAAGATTTTAAAATTGAAAATATTTCTTATGTTTATATTAAATAAGGCATTTTGCAAATTTTAATTTGAGTTCTAAAACTGACATTGACACAATAAACACATTTGGTTTTGTTTTTTTTTTACCAAAGTCACATAAAGCTTGTAAAACATATTATTTAGTCATTGGTTCTGGAGAAAATTATGTAGAATATATGAATTTTGAAAATCAAATTACTGACAGTTTAAAGTTCTGACTTCCAAGTGTTATTTTGATCAGTAAATACATAAAGATAAAACAAGCATTTTCTGTCAATTAAAATCTTTCTATAATGCTGCTCCACTCATATATGATGCAGATTAATTTAGAATGTTACAGACCAAAAATAAAAAAGAAAAGAAAGAAATAAACTGTAATGAAAAGGTAATGTGTGAGATGGAAATTAATATTACTCTTTGACATCAGTGTGTAAAGAGTACCACTCACAATTGCTATATTTAATGACAGTTTATATTATATATCACATTACATAATGATGTATTTTAGGGCTTGATAATCTGATGGTATTTGTAGTCACATATTTAATTATATAATTTTGTTTTTTGAAAATAAGATGAAGTACTACCTACTCATGGTTAACTACTTATAATAAAATAAATGTGAAACCATCAGGTTTAAACATTGAATCATACATTACTCATACTTTAGGAAGAGTTTGAACAGTAGACATGAATGTAGACATGAATGAACCATTTTAATGCCCAATATTTTCCCCCACACATATTTCTTAGGGAAATTTTGTTGATGTAATTCAGCCTGGAGAAATAAAAATTCCCTAGTAATACAACATAAGATTCCACAAGATAATTTAAGAAATTTCAAGTACAAAAATAAAGGTACAATGTACCAGATATTGGATCATTTTTGTATGATTCTAAAGCCCAGCTCCAAATCACAGCAACACATTCAAAAGGGCCCCCGATCCAATCAGAAGGAAGAATAATTAAAATGAAACAAAAGGGAGAGAACAAAAACAGTGCTTGATTATCAGAATCAGAAAAGTGAACAGAGGTTGTTATATCTGCAACTGTGGTCATTGCACATAAAGCACATTGCTATTCACTTCAGGATAGTCAGGATTGCAAAGAGGAGTCAATATTAATATGTGAGGAGAGAATACCAGCATCCAAGTGTTGCAATGTGTTTTTGGCAATAGTCAATGAATGGGAACTTGGAGCTACTAAAATCTACTATGCCACGCTGAGGATGAAGTCAATGTTGATGGAGACTTGGTGAGTATGAAGAGAAAGTGTATTCTTGGCGAAATATCTTGACTTACTTGTTGAAGCAGGTTTCACCTACATTTCCATTTTTTTCTAGGCTTTCTAATTATTACATATATTTATCTTTATTTTATTCTAAGCTAAATTGGCTTGTGTTTTCTCACAGTTACATCACAAAGTTTTAACCAATGCCATAATCTTTATATAATTAGACTACTGAACCAGGAAATACATACTTAAACATTTATAAAGAAACTTGGTAGGAATTATTCAAAACAGAAACAACATGCAGATGAAGAACTATCATATGATAAGTCATGGTGGCAAAGGCAGAACAAGAAAAGAGTCTCATTGACATATTCAGCATGATCAAATTCCTATTAAAGAGATATTAATGGTATTCCTCATTCTAAAGTCAGTCTAACATAGTATTATGTTAGCTAATATGTGAGTCCTAATTTTAGACTTAGGCACTTTTGTTAAGATTTGATATGGAGAGTATCCATATAATTTATTCCAAAGAACAAAAGTACTTTCGTTAAAATTTTACCAGGAAAATTGGCATAAACTGACACTACACCAGCAAATGTATACCTATAATAATTTATTTGAATTCTTAAAAAAAATCACTCATTTTATAGATGAGAAAACTGAGACAGTGGGAAATTCAGGAATTTCTTTGAAGTTATATAATTGCTATGAGATACAGCTATGATTTGAATATAGAAACACTGTCAACTTTTTGTTTTGTTTTACCATGATTTTTAGTTGAAAATATAACTCATTTAAACATTCTCTTATATTGATCACTCTTAAAGTGAGGTTCGAAAATGATAAAAACTAATCAACAATATATGTGAGCTGGGCGCGGTGGTGCAAGCCTGTAATCCCAGCACTTAGGGAGGCTGAGACAGGAGAATCGCGAGTTCAACGCAAGCCTCAGCAATGGCAAGGCGCTAAGCAACTCAGTGAGACCCTGTCTCTACATGAAACACAAAATAGGGCTGGGGATGTGGCTCAGTGGAGTGCCCCTGAGTTCAATCCCCAGCACCAAAAAAAAAAAGTGGTTAAAAATAGAAGAGATAAAGACCTCTTAGCCATATTATCTCCTAGTCTTCAGATTTACAGATCTCGTCTTCCTTTGAAACACAAATGAAGTATTCTAGGAACTATGGGAGTTTTGGCACCCAGTTCCTTTATTGGGTCCTTCAACAACTATATTCCATTTGTCTTCTGGTTGTGAAGCAGCTTTATCTCTGGTCTGCCTCTGAGCCCGACCAAACTGCAGTTGATTTCTCAACTAGCACTTGGTAACAAATCATCTTTTCTCTCCTGGAACTTACCTTCTTTCTTTACTACTGTGACAACACTGGATACCAAACCCCTTTTTCACTCTTCAAACTACCAGTAATAACATTATTGAGTATGGTAGACTTTAAATATTTCATCTAATGGAGAGTAATGTCAAGCACGGAAATTGCTGAATGGGATGCCACTGCTATTTTTGCTTCCTAGTCTCAAGGTCTACCCTCTGTGCAGACCACATTTCACAGCAATCAAATGTCCCATCTGGTTTCATTCAGACTGTCATCCCCAAATTTCCAAACATCAAGTGCCTATAATTACACAAAGTAAATTAGTTATTTCATTTAAACCTCTGTTCTCTAGACTATGTCTGGTTTCTCTCCCTCCTCTCTAAATCACAAAGCTCAATCAATGAATTTCCCAAACAATAGGTCCATGGGTACAAAAAGACAGCAATCTCTATTATTGCAGGAGCTGATTTTTTCTTCCCATTACAATTCCCTGGGGAAAACAGAGGGCAGTGCTGGAGAGCATTTCTATGTGTTTTAAACAAAGAAAGAATCAGATAAGGTTTCTGAGTGTTGAAAAAATAACTTCTTTATGAAAACGTTACATACAGTATTAATGAACCAAAACACCACAGTCTTAGGGAAATAAAAACAGCCATAAATTTCTCAACTTTTGGTTAATATTTTTCATTCATTAAATTAAGGTGAGCTAGGCCTCAAGATAGATATTAGAATCTTGGTGGACTCAAGTTTATGACTGGATCATCTAAGAGTTCATTGTGAGTCTGGTAACCTAGATTTTCAGCTTTCCTCCAATTCCTGGGTCCTGACTACATTTCTGTAGAAACTGCTGCACCTCAGAACACATCACTTGAAGCCAACAGAGAGAAAGAGTATGCTAGAACCTCATACCAACTATTAACTGACAAGAACCTGGTCATGTGATCCCCATCTATTATGTCCTCCCAAAAGCTCACATACGAGACAATGCAAGAAGGTTCAGAGAAGAAATGATTGGGTTATGAGACTCTTAATTGTTTTGGCACCATAATGAAAGTACAAATAACCAGAATATGAGCAGACTCCATGGATCCTTTTATTCAACAGCGGAGTTAGGCCTCGAATGGCTCACTTTCTGGGTAGAAAAATGGTCCCTGATTACAAGAGAGGTCTGAGTTTGTATAGGTTACACACTAGAAGATGACTTAATCACTGAAGACTTTAACAGAACATATCAGTTTGGGCATTCGGGAAACAGTTTGTGAGAATTTGAAATGTGTTTTTACTGGGCAAGAATGGAGGGTTCAGAGTTCAGCATTCAATGCTTATCTCTTTCCCTCCAGGGTCTATTGTACTGTCACTGGGAAAGTATTCATTTGGGGAAGGATCAATGTTTTCGCTCCTTCCCAGAGACTGACATTTTTAGACTTGATGGATATTTTCTTCCTAGGGATTGTCTTATCTCTGAGTGACATTTGCTTCCTTCTCAGGAATTGTCCTGTTACTGGGAAAGGACATATTAGGAAAGGATCAATGCTATCAATGTTTTGCTTTCTTCTTCCCTCCCCTTCCCAGGCCACACTGTTTTAGGATTGTCATTTCCATATACTTCACTGATAGGGATTAACTGAGTGGTAACTGAAGGTGAGTAGGGTGCAGCTAGAGGAGATAGGTCATTGGGGATGTGCTTCAAGGTATTTATTTTGTATCTGGCAAGTGGAATCTCTCTTTCTGCTTTCTAATCATCATGTCAGCTGCTTCCCTCCACCATACCCTTCTGCCATGTTACTCTGCCTCATCTGGATCCCTAAGGAATAAAGCCTGCTGTCTATAGATTGAGACCTCTGAAATCATGAGCCCTCAAACAAACTTTACTCCTCTATGATTGTTCCTTTAGTCACCACAGCAAAAAGCTGTCTAAAATACAATCTAACCAAAGAGAGCTGAAAAGAGGTCTTTGGTGTATACCAAGGAAAAGGAAGGATATGGGCCAGAAAGTAGTACTGGCCCTTCCACAGTTCCTATTCCTAACAACAACAACAACAACAACAACAACAAAATCTCACTGCACTAAGGAAATATTTTAATATTTCTATTGTTTGATTCTGACACTTTATTTAACATGAAGGTTTAAAGAGCTAAGGCATAAGATCTAAGTAAAATACCTTCTACAGCCAAGAAACTAAATTATCTGACTGCAACACTGTTATCTGACTAGTGACAGGTTGTGTAAACAGAATGTTACTTCATAACTGAACATTGCAAGGCCCTTGAAGAGCTCATCAAGGATGTTTGTACTAACTATAAATTTCAAAGTTCCTAAAGTCTAGGCAATTATTCTTTTTACCCATCAGCAATTTGTATACATCAGATATTAAACCCAGCCTCAGCATATTGCATCTTTATAGGTTTCAGCAGCTAAATCTTCTCATTAAATTAATCTTCCTAAGCATTTTTATATTTGATTAGGCTCTTTAGATACACAAAAAAATTCTTTGGCTTTCAGACATTTCATATTATTCATAACAGTCATAATAGTTCTACTTTGTTTGAAATTATTTTTTATAAAACAGCATTTTTTAATTTTTTTTGTTATCTGATGTACCAAATAGGTTTTACTTTTTGTCTTTAAAAAAATAGAAGTGTTTCCCTCTGTAACAATCCATGTTCTTTACAGAAAACACAGAGTAGGAGAACAAAGTGATCATTGTCTATGTGCTTTCAAAACAAAATATTCAGTTTTAGCATTTCATATACATCTTTTTAATCGTGTGTGGTTATCTGTGGATACATACACACATGTGGTACACACAAGCTCTCACTCATTTTTGGTTCATTAAGAATTTTCTATCACACTTTTATATGCCTATATTTAAAAATTTGGATTTCAAACACAAAATATCAATTGTAAAAGGAGAACAGAGCTTGAAGGTACTATAAATTTAAACAATTGTTCAGGTAAACAAACCTCCATACAACATATGCAGACAATATTCTTTAGGAATAATTAATACAATATAGGAAGCGTTGAAATTTAGTTGTACAACTTATATGAGAGACACTGAAGACAATACTCAGAATCTAGGGACTGACAGCCACCTGCAATTGCCATTGAATGTATTCATTTTTATGAGAAAATGTTCACCTAACTTAATTTGTTAATATCAAGACCTCTTTGGAGTCTTCCAACACTATGCTCTCATATTCTTAACAAAAAATTGATGGTGCATTCTCTATTGATGAGCTTTCCAGGGAATAACAAGAAAACCAACATCCCAATCTCATTTGAACCTCTCTAACTGAATGAGTGTATTAATTGAAACTTGAATTGCTTTGTGGTTCTTAAGGATGTCACTCAATACACTTGATTTTAAGTTCCATTTGTATTCAAATATTATTGCAAAATTCTAAAGTTATAGCTGATTATAATTTTCATTCATTTCATTACATGTGTAACAAATATATACCAAATGACATTATATATGTCGTGGGTTGTCTTATACATTACATACACATGCTGTGTATGTGTGTGTATGTATATATATATGGACATATACATGTCTTGTATAACCATTTTCAATTCAACTAATAATAAGATGGCCAAGGAAAGCATAAAATCTCAGGCTACTTGGCATTAAAATTCTAGTTCTAAAGCCACCTTGCCTTGTATCTATCTAAACAAATCGCTTTTTATTTTGCCAAAATTTCATTGAACTCACATTTCACATATTCTATTGAGCTATATGAGATTTTGGTATTTTATTCTGTGAAATTTTAAGTCAATATTTTGCATAATCTTTATATTATTTATAATGAAGTTGAATCTAAGACTATAGAAATTTATACATTTTTAACTACATTTCCTGCTTAATGCCTGCTCCAGATACAATTTACAACTCCTACCATAAATGATCTTTCTACTTCATTCCTGACCTTTTAAGACAGCAAATATTCACGAACTGAATCACTAGCTGTGTTGCATGTATGAATGCTAATTCTATGATATAATTTTTAATTATGTCCTGAGAGATATTAGGTCCATGGTCCATATAAGTGATAATCTTTTATCCTTACTATTTCCTTACTTCAATGATCTCCAATCATCATTTAACTTTTTGCAGAATAGCTTTATAACAATCAATGTGGAAAACAGTATAATGATTTTCATATATGGTCATTTAATTATCTTTGCCAACAATGCTTAAAACAATTTTTTTTTCATTTAAGAGGCTCTCCCTCTCTCTCAAACAAAAATGAGGGCACTGGTTTTTAAAAGCCACTATGAAAAATTATATCAAGTTGTAGTTTCTCCTCCTCTTTACCATCCTTTTTCCATTACTTTCCAAACATTCAAAATTTTGTCTCTTGTTTTTATAATTTTTCTTTGAGAAACACTCTTACTATAATTTTGTTTGTAGTGTTTAATAAGTAAAATGCTTTATCTTTAAAGTAGTAAAACTTCTATAAAAATCATAGACAATTTGAAAATCTTGAAAGTTGAATAGTTTATGACGTAAATGGGATTTACATTTTTATTGAATGAAAATATCAGAAAATCATCGTAAACAACCTGATCTATTCATTCATTTTCACTTACTTAGTAGACAAACGTCATTTTAATTCAAGATATATTGTGAGTATTATCAATATCAAGATTTAAAAAAAAAAGTTGCCTGCCTTTAAAGAGAATACTAATGAATGTAGTTATTCAGTTCTTTAAAGGAATTGGGTGGAACATTTTTTCAAAGTAGAAAAAAGTACATGTGACTATTTAGATTTGCATTTTAAGTTCTCAAATTTACATATTATTAACTTACTTCTGGATGTAATTTTATTATTAGACCTCTTTCAGTTTATTATGTAAGGGGCATTGGTAATGTTTCAAGGTCAATATTTAGTTGTAAATATCTGGTATATTAAGACATAATTTTGTTCTTAAGAATAGGCTAAATGTTTCTTCATGAATAAAAACAATATTCTTTTGATAGGTGCCCTAAGAATGAAGTAAAGTACATATACGTTTGATTATCCAAATTTTTTCAAATGTGTATTTGCATATTCAAGTAGTAACATAATTTTCACCCTGAATTTTTTGTAGAAAAAACCTTACTTTAAGGATCAATTTTATTCAACCTAATTATTCATCATTAAAGAGATGGGAAGATTAATGATCAATCAGCGATGTGATTTGTATTTTTATTCAAAAATTTGTGATGCCCAACCATTTTTCTCTTCTCTTCTTTATTTACATCCTGGATTACTTTGTTTCATCACTCTAAGTACCAGTTACCTTCATGCACTAGACAATCAAGGATCTTCATTTTATTCCAAAATGAAATTTGACTCTTTCAGTATGTACAATACTACTTTCCTATTTCCATAACTGTGCCCTAAGCCCCTGGTTACACTAACCATGCATCTATTGCATCATAGTACCAATTTCTCTACCAAAATCTCCTTCCAAGTTCACTTACCCCATATAAAAAGCAAGACTTTCAGGTTTTATTAGCAGAACACTGCAATTAATTATCATCATTGTCCCTAAAATAAAATAGCTTTCTAAGAAGGAATTATCATCTTTAATGGTAACTGCAGTGATTAAGTTCCTGCATCTTCAATTTCATCTTCATACTATGTCTCTGGCTGTGATGAAGCTCTTTGTACGTACTTCAGTGGGCCTGCTGTTTTGCACAGATCATTGCTTTTCTTGAAGTTCTCTTCAAAATCCAATTCACAGAAGATGGTGGAGTAGAGTAGGCTGTTTTCCAGGCTGCTCCCAGGCATGAGACCAAGGTAGCACATATACAGCTTCTCGGTGAGGTGAGTGACAGAGGGCTTCCCTAGAATTTAATATTTTACATGCAGAGAAGCTTGGGGACTCAGAAATTTTTATACACTAAAATTAAAAAAAACAAAAACCCTCACCATTGCCCATGGCTGCCAGAGCTGACCCACCACACACAGAGCAGGGGAATACAGAAAGTCACATTTTAGTTGGAGCTGTGGACAAAGATTGAAGGAACTTAGGTTAATATCATAAAGGCCATTTATAAGAAACCCAAAGCCAACATCATACTAGATGGGAAAAAACTAAAAGAATTTCCACTAAATCAGGAACAAGAAAAGACTGTCAACTCTCATCAATCCTATTCAATATAGTCCTCAAAACATTAGCCAGAACATTCCAGCAATAAAAGGAAATCAAAGAGATACACATAGTAAAAGAAGTCAAACTATCTGTTTGCCTCTGATATGAGCCTATATCTAGAAGAATCATAAAATACTCCACCAGAAGACTTCTAGAGCTTATAGATGAATTTATCAAAGAGCATGATACAAGATCAACACCTATAAATAAATAGTTTTCTATACTCCAACAATGATTCAGTCAAAAAAAAATACTTGGGAATTAATCTAACCAAGGAGGTTAAAACACTCTACAATAAAAATTAGAGAACACTGAAGAAAGAAATTGAAGAGTTTAGAAGATGTTATTAGATAGATAGAATTAACATTGTCATATGGCCAAACTACCAAAAGCAATATACAGATTCAATGCAATCCCCATCAAAAAAAATAACATTCTTCACAAAATTATAAAAAGAAAATCTTCAATTCACTTGGAAAACTAAGAGACGCAGAATAGGCAAAGCAATACTAAGCAAGAAAATTGAAGCAGGAGGCATCACAATACCTGATCTGAAATCACACTACAGAGCTGTAGTAATAATAGCATCATGGTATTGGCATCAAAATAGATATGAAGACCAATGGAACAGGATAGAAAACACAGAGACAAATCCACAAACCTATAGCCATCTGATATTTGACAGAAGTGTCAAAAATATATCTCGGAGAAAAAAGACAGCCTTATTAATAAATGGTGCTAGGAGAACTGGATAGCTATATGTAGAAAAATGAAGTGAGATTCCTATCTTTCATCCTGCACAAAACTCAAATCAAAATGCATCAGATTTAGGAATTAGACCATAAACATTTCAACTGCTAAAAGAAAACAGGGTCAACATTTCATCATATAGGTGCTGACATAGACTTTCTTAACAAGACCCTCAAAGCACAAGAAATAAAGCCAATAATCAATAAGTGGAATGCCACTAAACTAAAAAGCTTCTACACAATTAAGAGCATGAAGAGAGAGCATACAGAATAGGAGAAAATCTTGGCCTGCTATTCCTCTAATAGAGGATTAATATCCAGAATACAAAAGAAACTCAAAAAACTTAACACCGAAAACAGAAGAACACAAAAGAAATAACCAATTAATGGGAAAAAGAACTAAATGGAAACTTTTCAATTAAGGAAACGCAAAAGGCCAATAATATATGAAAAATGTTCAACATCTCTAGCGATCAGGGAAATGCAAATCAAAACTACACTAAGATTTCAACTCATTCCAGTCAGAATGGCAATGATCAAGAATAACAACAATAATTGCTGGTGAGGTTGTAAGGAGAAAGGAACACTTGCACATTGTTGGTGGGACTGGAAAACAGTGCAGAGATTCCTCAAAAAACTAGGGATGAAACTGCCATAAGACCCAGCTATCTCACTCCTGGGTGTTTTCCTGAAAGGTCTAAAATTGGCATACTACAGTGACCCAGCCACATCAATGTTTATAGCAGCACAATTCACAAGAGCTAAATTTTGGAATTGATCCAGCTGTTCATCAATAGGCAAATGGATTTTAAAAATTGTGATATATCTTCACAATGGAGTTCTACTCAGCCATTAAAAAGAATGAAATTATGGTGTTTGCTGGTAAATGGATGGAAATGAGAATATCATGCTAAGTGTAATTAGTCAAACTCAGAAGCTCAAAAGTTGAATGGTTTTTCTCATATCCAGAAGCTAGCATAAAATAAAGAAAAGTGAGAGGAAGGATAAGATTACATAGAGAACCAATCAAATTAATATACAAGCAAAAGGATGTCTAATAAAGTAGAAAAAGGAGGAGCAGAGAGGGGTAAGGAGAGGGAGAAGAGACAGGGAAAAGGGGAGATTATGGATAGAAATTGATTTCCAAGGGTGTATGCAATAGAACCTTAAAAAAAATACAATTCACATCACCTAGAAGTCTTTCCTGACTCCTACACTTTTCATTATTCCCCACATAGTAGCAATTAACCATCTGGCCCCTCCAGGAGACTTGAGGCTAACCTTTCTCATAGTCTTTTTTTGGTGAAAGTCTTAATAGCATAGTTCATGATGCTTATTTGATACTCAAGAAGTGTTCAAATAAATTATTATAAGTGACTTTTTATCCACAATAAACTACAAGTGCCTGTACAACAGAATCCTCTGAACTTTTTTATCATTACCTCTATATTGCCTGATGTTAGTTCAATTTATTTAATATTTTCAGTACACATAAAGTAATCTGCTTCCTCCTAAAGGCTTAACTTCTTCCTAGGTTGCTTTAATCTGTTTTTATACTCAAACAAATACACTTTTGCTTATTGAAACAATTTCCTTCTCCCATGTCCTAAATAAAACTTGTTTAAGTGACTAATAAGTTCATGATAACCAAAGCTTAGCACTTGACATCCCTTAAACTTTCTCAGAAGAAAAATGGAGAATACTATATTGCAGAACCCACAGTGAAGCTCCATAAATGAGTAGAGAACTCTGTTTTGATAGTGCACGCTGTGTTCATCATTGTAGTGTTTAGATTTGTACACTATACTAAAGCAGAGAAAGATGCCTTCATTATTATATTTCTGGGTTAACCTATTATTTGTCACAATAAATCTAGGACCACATAAGGGCCAGAAGGGATTCTTATTTGGGATATGAGCTGTGTTCAATAACTTCCAAGCTTCATATAGATTAGAAAATTTAGTCCCCCCTCATTTCTTCGGGGTTGTATTTATAGCCAAGAGGTAGCCTTTTCCCTGCAGTACCATCAACATTTCCTATGGGAGCACAACAAGAGAAAATATTTATTTTAAGCAAGGAATGAGTAAAGATATTTTTACTCTTATTTTGATAATGATTGACTAGTGCTATTATTTATTGTTATCCAACAAGGATATGAATAGTCCAATTAGGCAATTAAGGATTGTTCTTTCACATACAATATTTTTACATTTGCGAAAGGTAATTTAAGTATGAAAATTATGACAAGGCTATTGAGAAGATTAAAGGATATAAAACAGTGTTTCTAACACAGGGCTAAGTAATGGTTTCAATAAATGACCAAATTATACTGCAACATATTATATTGAATCAATGTATATCAAATACATAATATTGAATACTATCAGAAATAACAATAGGCAGTATCACAATGATAAAAGAACACCAAAACCATCTTCTAAACTTTATTTCAGTACAAAGTCTGTTAGTCATTTATAAGAGAATTCAGATTTATTTTTCATTTAATTCAGATTTAAAATATAACCACCACTTTGCTAAATGTTATAAATTTGAAACACTTTTTCCACAACAAAATTCCAAGACTCATGATATGTCTTCATATAGATTACCACTGGAAAAAAATTGAATCCATTATAATTTTATATACAGTGTTGAAGTACAGAAGTTCTAAGAAACTAAGCATTCAGTTTTTCAAAGGAAAGATGAGATTATTCTTGCTAAAGCTACTAATGAATCATGTGGAAATTTTTATGAATCTCTAATCAACACAAAACTGGTCATGAAAATATTTCTTTTAGGTAATGCTACAGTTTTGAGTGTATAACACTTACCAAAAAAATTAGACTTTTGATTTCTCTGATGTTCCTGCTATTCAAAATATTGTTTGATTTCTAATTCCCTAATTGTTGAACATGGAAAGCATAAATCAACACTGATGTAGCATTAAAAATATAACAAGAAATTTATTCCTTTTAAAATAATAATTTACTGTAAGCCTGAAATATCTATTGTTAGCTAATTTTTTCTAAGAGAAATGTGACTTCATTCTTAAGATGCCTAGATGAAATAAAATAATACTATTTTGTCCCTGTTATCCCATTATTTAAAAGTTGCTGCTCTTTATTTCAAGTCATTCTGGTTTTCTTTTATAGGTGGACATGCTATAAAAGGTTCCTATGTCAACAAATTGATTTAGTTTTTTAAAAAGAAAATTTTAATACAAAGAAAAGTATTTAGTAAATAATTTCAGAGTTGACATTGTGGTGTTTTGTTAATATTATACAAATGATGTCTGAATAAGCTCTGAGAAAAAGGCAAAATAATGGGATTTATAATAAATAACTTGAACCTGAAAAGAGAACTAATTTTATGTATAAGCAGATGACCAATATTTGGTTTGTAAAACAAATCATTTTGCCACATGCACTTTTATTTGTGAGGACTAGTTTCACAAGAAGATGGCTTCCATTTAGCAAGAAACTTTTCACTCATTTTAATTGGATCAAATAATGGAGAATGTGATTTACTGTGTTGAGTAATTTCTACTAGAGCATGTCTCCAAGTTGAGATTTGTGATGATTTTTAATTTTTTGAATGCATAAAAATAAGCTCTATTGATTAGAAAAAATATTTTACATTTTTATCATGATTTAAGCCATGACATTTTTGATTGGTGCATAGGAAGACCTTAATTCTTTGAAATAGTGAATGAAATTGAGAGTACAAAAATTGGATTTTTAATGCATTAAGTTGATGTAAAAAGACATTTTTCATATCAACATACTCATCTGACTATCAAGAAACATGTCCTGGAGCTAGAATTAAGCTTTAAGATTTTGTTTTCCCTGTTAAACAGCAATCTATAGAAATAATACAGTGCATCAAAAAGAAATATGATTTATGGGTAGAAAGTTAGCCATGTAGAAAAGATTTAGTAATTACCAATGAGAATTTTCAAAAAATATATTTATGTTAATCCACAAATAATTGAAGCTGAAGGAAATGAGTCAAAATCGTAGTTTTGGAAATACTAATATGTACAATGGAGGATGTATTCTGCCTTATTTTCATGGTGCTGGCTTCTTTTCTTTAAAGATTTATTGATTTATAATTCAGATGTATTCAGGGGCAAACATTTTTGCTGTATTTTTCTTTCAGTATCAAAAGCCATAACAATAATTCTGAAATAATTCAACACACAAATATCCAGCTAGGACCATGAATCTGAAATGCAGAATTCTTTTCAACAAAATATTTTAACTTTATATTAAATTAAATATTTCATCATATTGCTAGTAGATTCCATGAATAAAGTTACAAATGTTAAAGCAGCCAAAGATATAATATGAAGCTGTTTAAATAAATTACCTCCCAAAAATAGTATTTATTTTTTGAAATAGATGAATATAACCTCATTTCTTCATCTGCTTCCCCACCCAATGTCAACTTAAGAAAAACTTGCCTCTGAAAATACAATTCTAGGAGGAAAAACTTCATCCTCGGAAAGTGGATTCCTTATAAATTTCAAGAGTATTGCTCTAGTTTTCATTGCTCTAGGAAACTTCTAGTCTTCTACATTTTTCAAATGTCATAGTTGCCTCCAAATCAATAGCCCTACATGATATCTTTATGGCATGGTTGAGAAAAAGTTCTGAAATGAAAATGAAGGTTTTATAGAAAACATTATTTAGAAGACAACACCATCATCAGTATAACTTAAGAGACTTCTAAAAACGATGTTGATGTTGAGTCCATACATGTGTTTACAGCCAATCTTTCCCAAGACCCAACATCAGCTGGGTGCACACATCATCAACTAAGGAGAGGTCCAGAGGAGACAACAGCACATATATTTTGAAAGCTGAAAACAGAGATAGCTGATTCAGCCCCCCAAGCACATTGACCCATGTGCTGGCAGTGCGTGAAGCCCAGAAGCAAGCAGGAGCAATCAGGGACTCAGAGTCCAGCAGCAGCAGTATGTCTCAGACAGACAGGTGTCACTTCCTCCTCACTTCCTCCCAGATCCTCTCTACCTCCCATGCAGCTGGATAACTCTGCAATACTCTGGGTGGAGAAGTTAAAGTTTCCCTTCTGGGACAGATTGAATCATATTGGCTTTAATCTCTACAGCTGTACACCTCACTGCCAGGGTTGGCACTGGGCTGTCAGGAGGGGCTTTAGTGAAAAGTCTAGACGCTGACCACTGAGATTCCTATCCTCAAAGGACCACCTGGCTACCCTGCAGGGCAGCATACCAACAGGCTTTCCAAGTCTGTACAATCTGAAGTAATAATAATGCATTTACAAGTTTAGTTCTCAGAAAAAGGAAAGATGAGTAACTTTTTCTTTATCACCTTGAATGAAACAATAATAGATGCCATACGAACAAAAAAAGGGAGAAATGAAAATAATCATATATATTTTAATTTCATAAACATACATAAAGCATGTTAATTAAAAACATAGTTGGAAAAAGTGACATAAGAATTTAACATTTTTAATGAGTATGTGCATGTTGTTTGCTTGAGTTCTTTCTTCTTCCTTGTCATTTTCATTTCTTTATGTTCATTATGATTTTGAAATAGTATTAAACTTATTGGGCATTAAGATGAAAATTAGCAGCATTAGGAAAATTATTACCAAATAAATATAAAACAATCACTCATTTTAACAAGTCATACAAAAGTATTGTTCTCAAATCTGTAAGATAACATTAGTAAATTCAAAAATTAAGTTCTTTGGTAGCTTATTACAAGATATAAATTTTCTGTTAATTTTTTCTACTTTCAAGAAACTTGGTGACTTCATGCTCCATTTAACTATTTCAAAATGAAAAGAAAATAGAACATAAACCTAGTGGAGTAAAGACCTTTATTGTTCTTTGATCCAGAAAGTGAAGTATTCTGCTTCACTTAAGATATTTAAGGACTTGAAATATCCTTAAAGACCTTGCTACCATTTTAAAGTTCTATTCTGATTACTTACTTACAAATTTTTATTCCAAAAGTGAAATATTCAGGTTCTACCTTTTCTTATTGTATATGAACATTTTACGTGTTATTTTAAAACATTTCTAAAATTCTCAGTAGCAGAGAATTTGATTAACTCTTATTTTATTTATAACTGATAACATGTAATATTCTTCTATAGCTAAGATGAAAGAAAAAGGAATAAAAATATTAATTTCCAAAACATAATTAAATGTATAATTAAACACAATAATTGTAATTTTAAGCACTTTTCAATGAAAGGTCATTTTACAAAATCATAAAAGCAAAAATTCCTTTTCCTCTGATGACAGATATTTCTCCTATACATATAAAAATCAAATCTCCAAACTTGTGAGACACCACCAGACTTTTCTACTCATGCATTTCCTCTTTCCCATGTCAGACTTTTTTTTATCATAACAAGTAAAATATGGCCTTACAGTTTATATGATCCCTAATTTTCATATTTAATAGTCAGAAAATAATTGTGGTCTTCTGTCATAAAATAATTATCTCTAATTAATTTAAAAACACTTAAAAATAAACATAGTTCAGCATTTTCTAGTTACTTTAAACAACAGAATTTTTATTACAGCAATAATCTCATCCTTGTAAGATGAATAGATAATTGTCCATAGTTTTATTCCTTAGGGGAATTTTCTGCAATCAGGCTTGTGTCCACAGAGAGATTTTTCTGGGATAAAAGAAAACCAGCATATATTTTAGCAGTTACATTTAGCAAGACAGTTTTTGTGAACTGGAAAACCAAGGATTCACAAAATACAACTGATTTTCTCCAATGGACTATTTACTGAGTTCTAAGATAGAACTCAGTAAAAGCAGAAGAGGAATGTGACCAGCCCCCAACCCTGAACTCAGAAAATACCTCATTAAAGAGAAAAGCCTGACAAAAATATGAGGCCATACTCTCACTCAAAGCATTTCCTAAATTATGAAATCATGTGCGGGTGGAGGTTAAAGCACCAAACTAAAAACTTGGGAAGTGGATAGCTGAATCCCCCATACCACAGCCCTTCCGTACAGAAGAAAGTGGTAACAGAACCTCCCACACACCACGTATTGGTGATTAACTATCACATATAACTTAGAATGAGACAGAGTTCCACATAAACTGCATTTTATTGTTTCTTTGATAAGATACCATTGTTGAGGAATATTGCCCATATAGAAATAAGTGAATCAGCATGGAAACTTATGATAATAATGTCACTCAATTCTTTGATCCCTATAATTTGAAATGTAACTAGAGATTAGATACAAAATTCTATTTTCTGTGATCTCTAAATTGTCAACTTTTGTACATTCTTTTCCCCTGTACTGAAAGAAAATATTTGGAAGCCACTAAGTTGCCAAGTGTTTAATACCTGTTTATTAGGTTTATTCATTTCAGAACACTGATAATAATGCCTCCAATTATTCACCCAGCCTATGCACCACAGTCAGATCATAGCTGTGTGCTGGATGTATGCTTGTGAAATGAGGAGCTTTGAGAGAGTACATAATCTCAGAGTAGCTCTCAGCCATATAAATTTTAGATAGTACTATAGAAATTTAAAATCTGCAAATTGGTTCATTGTAAGTATAGCTTTCACCCTGTCCTTACTAAATCTTGCTGTGTTTTAGATGGTACTAATACACTGTTTTTAATCATTGATAAATGACACCAACATTTGAAATAGGGGCAGATAAAGAATTACTGGAAAAGAAGAGAAAGATACAAGGAAAATCAGTAAAATGCACTCTAGTTATGAAAGTTTGATCATAAAAGAATGTGATGAGTCAAGTACAAAAAGAGAGCATCCCTTCCATGTCCCTGCCTTCCCACTTTGGCAGCCTCTGCCCTTGTTCACTGTGCTTCAGTCCTGTATCCAAGAAAACATTATACTCCTCCTCACATTAGGGTCTTTTCACACACTTATCTCCATGCCAGGAAAGATATTCCCTGTTCCTGTCACCTCACTCATCCCTCTCCTGACCTATTTGCAATCATGCTTCAGGCCTTATATTAATATCTAAACCTTAAGGCAACCTCCCAAGCTCACATATTTGTTTATGTCCTCCTTTTCCCACATCCTAGCACCTGTGTTATCCTTTTATTCGGGAACGTTTAATAAATCATAATAATTTGTGTTAGTTGGTTTAATTGCTCTATCCCTTGCTGAACTCTGTAAGCACTGTGGCAATAGAAGCTGTCAATCTTGTACACTGATGTATCACAGCTTTTCTAACTGTTAATTATAATCTGGGCACTAATGTAGATTTGGAGTATATTGGGGAAAATTTGCATATGGACATTCATTATTTAGGTTCTTTAGTTAATATCACTTAAATTTTTTTCCACCTAAGAGCTAATAAAGATTGAAATATTATATTTAGTTGGTATGTTTCTTTAGACTTTATTGTTGTTATTACTGTTGTCCCTCATGACATTCACCTTTTCTTAGAGTCTAGGCCAGGTGCTTACTCTATAGTTTCGGGTTATCACAGATGTGATGGCTTTGGAGAAGAGTCCAAGGAGTTCCCTGAGAAAAGGTAGAACTCAATTCAGGACTGACAAGAGTCAATGAGGGAAAAGATTTTCAGCACATGGAAAAACTGGAGAGAGCCTACAGAGTTGGAGAAAATCTTTACCACTCACACATCAGATAGAGCACTAATCTCCAGGATATACAAAGAACTCAAAAAACTTAATACCAAAAAACAAATAACTCAATCAATAAATGGGCTAAGGAACTGAACAGACACTTCTCAGAAGAAGATATACAATTATTCAACAAATATATGAAAAAATATTCAACATCTCTAGTAATTAAGGAAACTCAAATCAAAACTACTCTAAGATTTCATCTCACTCCAGTCAGAATGTCAGTTATCAAGAATATAAGCAACAGTAAGTGTTGGCAAGGATGTAGGGGAAAATGTACACTCATACATTGCTGGTGGGACTGCAATTTGGTGCAACGACTCTAGAAAGCAGTATGGAAATTCCTTAGAAAACTTGGAATGGAACCACCATTTGACCCAGCTATCCCTTTCCTCGGTCTGTACCCAAAGGACTTAAAATCAGTGTACGACAGTGACGCAGCCATATCAATGTTTATAGCACCTCAATTCACAATGGCTAAACTGTGAAACCAACCTAGATGCCCTTCAACAAATGAATGGATAAAGAAACTGTGGTATATATACACAATGGAATATTACTCAGCATCAAAAGAGAATAAAATTATGGCATTTGCAGGTAAATGAATGGAGTTGGAGACTATCTACAGAGTTTCCTAATAAGTAAAGTAAGCCAATCCCAAAAATACCAAAGGCCAAATGTTTTCTCCTGATAAGGGAATGAGGATCCATGATTGTGGAGGAGGTATGGGCAGAATGGAGGAACTTTGGATTGGGCAGAGGGGAGTTAGGGGAGGAAAGGGGACATGAGGGTAGAAAATATGATGGAATGGAATGAACATTATTATCCTAGATATATGTATGATTGCACAAATGGTGTTACTCTACATTGTATACAACCAGAGAAATGAAAATTGTGCTCCATTTGTGCACAATGAATTGAAAGCAATCTGCTGTCATGTATATCTAATTAGAATAAATTTTAAAAAAGAATTTCAGCACAAGCAAGTCAGAGCATAGACAAAGATTTATTTATGAAAGTAGATTTACATCTGGGGAGAGTACTGGTCATCTCAAGAGAGAGATGTCTCTTGGGGTAAAGAGAGAATGGGGCCCTCTGGAGAGTGAAAAATGTGCTTTCAGGGTTCCCAGGTCTTTTAAAGGAAACTTGGTGAGAGGTGGCATGGGGAAGAATGTAAGAATATCAGCTTGGTGATCTCAGGACAGGTTATGGTGGTCTAGTCAATCTCAGGATCCTCAGACTGATACAATCTTCATTATCTGTTCAATATATAGCAATGGAAAGTTCTCCTAAATTATAGATTTCTCAAAATGACATTTCTGTCCTTATTTAATCTATTTATTGAGGTGCTCAAGGTAATTTAATTTAATGGTGCTCAAGGTAATTCTTGTAAGTGAAAGGATTTATGGTTATTGTTAAGATGTAGATTTCCCAGGAATTTAGGAGTGACAAACTTGGGACAGAAATGGCTTAGAGACTAATAAACCTGGAAAAGTATGTGAAACTTCTGAATTAAAATTTTATTTCCTTGTCCTTTCTTTATCCATTCTACTTATTTCTTATATACTAACTCAGTCTAATTGTTTCCTCAGGATTTAGTTCTGATTAAAATTTTTTGACAAAAAAAATCTGCATAAGTGGCATTGAAAGTTACTTTCCTTATAGCTGCAGAGAAATTGTAATTTTTCCTAATTAAATGATATAATGTGTTAATTGGCTTTTAGAATAATACAGACTTTTATATTTTGAAGAATGGGTCTCAAACACTGTACCATATCCTCCAAAAATGAATAAAGACTATTTTTTAAAGCCTTAAAAAGGAACAAATGAAGTCAGGTCCCTCATATCAGTTACTTAAAGGAGCAGGAAAGAAAATAGTCAAAGGCAAATAAGCCATACCTTAATGAACTAATGCACAGCATGAGAATTATCATTAATAACATTGTATTTCATGCTGAAAATTTGCTAGGAGAGGAGTTTTAGATGTTTCTAACATATACATACAAAACAAAGGTGATAGTTCTGTAAATTTTTTGACTGTACTAATCATTTGACTATATGCATATCAAAATATTATTGAATACTTCAAGTATATACAATAAAATTATTTTAAAACATTCTAGATAATATTTAATCACTCTATAATAATTATTTAGAATATTTTTATTCTTGTTAATAAAAACCAAATATGTCAGCATGTGTTGATTCCTTTTCCAGTTTGCCTGAAGACACTAATTCAAAAACCATGATTTCTATATGAATCACCAAAAGAAGGTCAATATCAGAATCTCAATGAAAACAAATATTTCTACAGGGTCCTATTTTCTATTGCTACTACCAGCATATTTAAGTTTTTCCCAGCTTAAGTTGACATTATCACTGTGAGATTTTACCAGTGATAAATAAGTAAAATTTTACCAGTGTAAAATTCAGGACTTACAGAAATATATTAGTCTAAATATGGATACATTATGGAAACCATGTTTAAATCACGACCAGTAGAATAAGAAGAGGATTAAGTGAAAAGCAATTATGATTTTTAATCTTGAAATTATTTTTAAGGTTCTATTTTCAGACAAAGATTCTATTTTTTCTCCTTCTCTGACTCTATATTAATTCTTCCATTAAAGGGAATGAATTCTTTCTCTCAAAAAATTCATTGTTAAGGAACTTGCAACCAAAATATCCCTGATCATATCATTTATTAAATATCTTTTCTTGATTCTTTTTTACTATTTAGCTTTTCACTCAAAATTATGATAATAATCAAATATTGTATAATTATTATGATTTAATGTCAGAGGATGAGAAATCCTTCTAATATAGTATTAGAGGATTAGAATCCTTCTAATACTTTGCCCAGTGGACCTTGTCATCCAAACCGGTGAATTGGATACTAGGTATTATACAAAAAACTTAAATATAAAAAAATTGAAGTTTTAGCTGCATGTAATCCCAGTGGATCGAAGGTGAGGCAGGAGGATTTGAGATCCAAAGTTCAAAGCCAGCAATTTATTGACGCCTTACAACTTAGCAAGACCCTGTCTCAAAATTGTAAAAGTAAATAAATAAAAATAAAAATAATAAAAGAGGCTGGGATGTGGCTCAGTGGTAAGTACCCCTAGGTCAATCCCTGGTACTTAAAAATAAATAAATAAACAAACAAACAAATAAATCAAAGTTTACAATAATAAATAATAAAGCTTCATTTAATTTTTAAGAACAATCAA
Organism: Geosciurus inauris; assembly: GCA_004024805.1. Classification (NCBI taxonomy): domain Eukaryota; kingdom Metazoa; phylum Chordata; class Mammalia; order Rodentia; family Sciuridae; genus Geosciurus; species Geosciurus inauris. The sequence goes on along the minus strand of PVHX01000982.1, from coordinate 2,870 downwards.
TGATCATTCAGTTTCAAAGGAGCAATTTAAAAAAAGAAATGCTTAAAACAAATCACAACTATCTTTTATCAAAAGACATTAAGCTCCATGTTTATATAAATATCTAAAAATATACTCTAGTGTCATGTATAGCTATAAAGAATAAAAAATAAAAATAAAAATCCCCAAAGACATTAAGTTCATTTTTACTTATTTTACCTATATTTTAATCATGAACCATCAAAACATGATTAATGTAGCAGATCCTATGTAGATTCTATAAACAATACATTATATATGAGCTGAATAATATACAAAAGTTTTCATAGGGGTCCCACATAATTTAAGACCATATAGTCATTTGGATGGGCTCAGAAAATCATATCTTGTTCATAGCAGAATGTTACTGGAAAAAAGCATGATCAAACTTTTTATTTGAAGATATGTTTTATTTAATTTGATATGATAAACTAACTATAAAGATAAATTGTTATGGCAACAAAGCATATAAAAGCCTACCAAGAAATCAGTTTAGGATCTCTTATATGTTGTACAAATACCCAGGCTGGCTGAGGGTGTATAAACTCTCCCTGGCAGACCAGGGAATTGGTGTAACTCCAGCTTCTCAAATAAAAAGAATGGCACATAGTCAAAGGTTCTGCAAGTGAAACCAGGTGGAGGAAGGCATATGAAGGTTTGTTCCTATTCTCAAGGTAGACAGGGGCAATGAAAAACATCCCTGGCATGGCAGAAGTGATAGAGTAAATGATCCTAAGAATGAGTAATTTAATTCTCTAATCTTGGTAGTTCATCCATCTCATTTTACACTGAATTTTTTTTGGTATGTATACATAATATCTGTTCTTATACTAATGACCCTAAACCTTTGAAATGTTGTGTCTATCTCAAATGTAAAGTGCTAGTCCACTAGTGGACTAATTCAAATAGTCAATTTACAGGAAAACTCTATAAGGAAAGGATAAGAATTTTTGGAAAGACGAGAAAAAATAATACTTGGTTAAAAGTCAGCTGACTCAAGCTGTAATAGTTATTTGCTTGGGTTCTTTTTAAATTTATTTAAATGCATTTCAAGTCATAGTACCTATATAGAGCTCAATTTTTCCATCCCTCTGGTTGCAAACCAGAGAGAGTCATACCATTTGTGTCTTCATACATGCACCAAGGGTGGTGATGACCATCTCAATCAACCATCTTTACTACACCCATTCCCCATTCCCTCCCCTCACCTCCCCCTTCTCCATTGAAAATGCCTCCATTTCTCCTGTTTCCCATTCCCACCCCCCTTATGAATCGGCATCCACTAATCAGAGAGAACATTCGGCATTTGGTTTTTTGGGATCAGCTTACTTCACTTAGCATAATGTCCTCCAATTTCATCCATTTACCTGCAAATGCCATAATTTTATTCTCTTTTATTGCTGAATAATATTCCATTGTGTATATGTACCACAGTTTCTTTATCCATTCATCTATTGAAGGGCATCTAGGTTGCTTCCACAGTTTTGTAATTGTGAATTGTGCTGCTACAAACATTGAGGTGGCTGCATTACTGTAGTATGCTGTTTTTAAGTCTTTAGGGTATAGGCTAAGGAGTGGAATAGCTGGATCATAAGGTGGCTCCATTCCAAGTTTTTTTAAGAAATCTCCATACTGCTCTCCAGATTGGTTGCACCAACTTGCAGTCCCACCAGCAATGTTTGAGTGTGTCTTTTTCTCCACATCCACACCAGCACTTATTGTTGCTGGTATTTTGGATAGCTGCCATTCTGACAGGAATGAAATGAAATCTGAGAGTAGTTTTGATTTGCATTTCTCTAATGGCTAAAGACATTGAACATTTCTTGATATATTTGTTTATTGATTGTATATCTTCTTCTGAAAGGTTTCTATTCAGCTCCTTAGCCCATTTATTTATTGGGTTGTTTGTTTTTTTGGTGTTAAGTTTTTTGAGTTCTTTATATATCCTGGAGATCAGTGCTCTATCTGATGTGCATGTGGCAAAAATTTGCTCCCAGAATGTAGGCTCTCTGTTCACCTCAATGATAGCTTCTTTTGCTGAGAAGCAGCTTTTTAGTTTAAGTCCATCCCATTTATTGATTCTTGCTTTTATTTCTTGTGCTATAGGAGTCTTTTGTTAAGGAATTCGGGGCCTAATCCATCATGTTGAAGATTTGGACCTACTTTCTGCTCAATTAGATGCAGGGTCTCTGGTCTAATTCCTAGGTCTTTGATCCACTTTGAGTTGAGTTTTGTGCTTGGTTAGAGATAGGGGTTTAGTTTCATTTTACTGAAAATGGATTTCCAGTTTTCCTAGCACCATTGGTTGAAAAGGCTATCTTTTCTCCAATGTATGTTTTTGGCACCTTTGTCTAGTATGAGATAGCTGTATTTATGTGCATTACTCTCTGTGTCTTCTATTCTGTACCATTGGTCTACATGTCTATTTTGGTGCCAGTACCATGCCATTTTTTGTTACTATACCTTTGTAGTAAAGTTTAAAGTCTGGTATTGTAATACCTCCTGCTTCACTCTTCTTGCTCAGGATAGCTTTGGCTATTCTGGGTCTCTTATTTTTCCAAATGAATTTCATGATTGCCTTTTCTATTTCTATAAGAAATGACTTTGGGATTTTAATTGAGATTGCACTGAATCTGTATAGTGCTTTAGGTAATATGGCCATTTTAATAATATTGATTCTGCCTATCCAAGAACATGGGAGGTCTTTCCATCTTCTTAGATCTTCTTCAATTTCTTTCTTTAGTGTCTTGTAATTTTCATTGTAGAGGTCTTTCACCACTCTTGTTAGATTGATTCCCAAGTATTTTATTTTTTTGGAGGCTATTGTGAATGGAGTAGTTTTTCTAATTTCT